>CM073760.1:77247010-77409112 GCA_037127475.1 Arma custos
CTCTCATATACCTGTCACCAGTGCTGTAGTAGTTAGAGCCTTCTATGCCCAAGATTCCTGATGTGGCGTTGGGATTTTGGGAGTAAAAAATCCTTGGTTATATCCAAGGATATAACCCCTCCGAGGAACGTAAATTGATGGGCACGAACATGTGTGGTTTCATTAACTCGTTAAAAACTGCTTTCCTAATTTTCTTCCGTATCTGAAGCATTGTCGGAATAGCTAAAACAGCATAATTCCACGTTAAATAAAAAAATCAATAAACAAATCTGAAAATAACTTAAAAAGTCTAGTCTGTCAATGATACTCAAACAGGAATCATTAGGACAAACAAATATAAAGTCACATAAATGCAGTCCAGAGACATTATGTTCTCAATGATGGATTATGTTATCAATGATGGATACACTCTAACATGAATTCAACGCAATCCAACATAATATATATTGATGAAATGTGTTGTTTCTTTGAGGGAGAAGATCAAACAGTAATGGAGGAAGAAGGTACTATATACCGAAAAAGTCTCATTGTCCACAGTCCACAGACCCTAATGGAGAAAGCAAAATGGGGATCATTGACTGCTTAATTTTCTAGTTCCTGCATTTGTAAAATATAACAATTTAATAAGAAAAACGCCTGCAGACATTGAAAATAAATTAATAAGTGAACAGGATGTGAGACCCAAACATGAATATATTTAGTAGGCCGAACGCACAATGCACAACACACGAGATATATAACACTCATTTCAGATAAAGATGGTGCTCATCAAATACAATAAAGCTCAATTATCTAAACCGTTATCACATTTATGTTCTTCGTTTCCTTGAGTTGCCTCCTCTTACTTTCCCGATTTTCGTGTTGCATGAGCGTCTTTGTACCATCTAAATTACTCATTTTTGATGGAAAACGGAGCTAATGGAGTAGTCTATGCATGCATGCAGAAAATATGAGCTATTCTGATGAAAAACGAATCTTTGTGATCTATGTGAGAAGAAGTAGCCCTAATTAGGGACCAATTTATAGCAGCTGCAATCAATATAGCAATGAAAAATCTCTCTGAATACGAAATTCTCTGAAAAGATTAAATGGACTAAACATAAATCAGTGTTGATATAAAAAAGGCATACGGTATGATTTTTAGACCACAATGTGGTTAATTTGAAAAAAGTTTTATCAACAACTGAGTGGTACGAGCAAGGGTGAATGAAGTTTACTGCTACAAAGTTAAACAGGAAAATGGAGTACTTCAAGGCTCCGTCCTTCGGGTATCTTGGTTTCTTAAATGCCACAACCGATATCGCAGACCGCATTAAAGAATGCTTTAGGCCGAAAGGTTAGTAATTTTGTGCTGAGAAAAATATGTAAACCTCATACTACAGGAAGTGCAGTCTTTGATTTTTTTGTATCCAGGACTGAGGAAGAATGATTGGTTTCAGATTTTCTATTAATTACTAATTCATAGTTGCTTTGTTTTCTGTTTTAGACGGAATTCCTCGATAAATGCGGTGTATTATTGAAACCTCCTCCCTCTTGTACACTGATAAAATAGGTCCACATACCATTCAATAGATAGGACATCTTCTTCCCATTTTTAGCAGTCATATTCTTAAATTAACATTCTGTGAGGAGGCAAGATTATTTGACGGCTTGTTGTTTTTACCAAGTGTATTAATTTGTATTGTATTTTTCCTGAGAATAATATACGTAAAAAATATATTTGGATACAATATGTAATTTTCCTGCTTACTAAACTTTACTTTTTTTTTTATGGCATTGGATTCTTTCATTCATCCATACAGCCAGCTATGTATTATTATTTGTTAATTTATGTGCCAACAGCACGTGGATTTCCCCAGATGGTTACCGCCTGTTTTTCCCAGGCGGTCACCCATCCAAGTGCTAAACACGCCCGACGTTGCTTAACTTCGGTGATCTGACGGGAACCGGTGTGTTCAACGTGGTATGGCCGTTGGCAACCTCCTTCTTTTTATTATTTTTACGTATATTTATATATGTATATTGAGATAGTCCGAAAAAATTAAGAATATATACACCATCAGAATTAACATCCTGTCTTTACTCAGTACTGCCAATACTATGTGAGCATTTATTCAGAAACATATTAAGGAAGGAGACTGCTGTAAATTATGAATTGCTTCCAAAACTACTTTTCTTCTACATTATTGAAATCACGGTGTTTCCAGCAAAACCGTAACCTTTATATTTTAATTTCTTCATGTTAGCTCGATCATGTTCTTTGTATAAGAAAAAATACCTCGTCCTCAATATACAGAGGGTGAATGAGCCCCAAGAAGTTCTGTAGATCCCACCTGTTCCATACGTGGCTATAAACGTAATTTATTTGTCATAGACGGATTCGAACATGAAACCTTCAGCTAAGTAACTCAGCTCACACTCAGCTACCCCGCTCTATATTTTTATAGTTAAATATTTCAAATTTTTTTTTTTTTATCGTCTCCTAGATCACTTAACATCACCAAAGAATCCGAAAAAGTACAATGAAGCATTTTTGAAACAGTTGAAGAAATAACTGAATTGTCTAAGGCCGCGTTCACACAGAAACGATATGAGATAAAAGATGTTTCATACTCGCGCGGTTGCGCAAAATATCGCAAACGCCATATCTATCGAAGTGCCCCTTATTGATCATCGATATATAGCGGCCGATATTTCTGGCTTTGAATATGACGGGAAGAAAAGAAGGTAAGTCGATAATTCTTTCATTTATCTAGTGAAAGCTCACGAGTGCATCTGGAACTATTCCATTACCATATACAGAAAATAAAGAATTTTTTTTTTCTTGTATTTTCCAAGTACCTGATGTACACATACTTAGAAACATGTATGAGGTAATTTGCCACTAGAAACATGTACAGCAAGAAAAATGTGTACTCCAATGCAAAAATAAGGCACTACTGTACAGCAGTTAGACAAGCAATAATGTATGGTATGGAAACAGTCAGCCTTCCGAGTCTGGAGAATGTCCTGAAGATTAAGAGATTAATCCTGAGGAGGATTCATTTACCCAAAGTAACACAAGAGGGGTAGGTGAAAATCCAACGAAGAAATATACAGAAATTTGGAAGATCTTGAAACAGTCGTCAGGACCAGCACACTGAAGTTCTACGGCCACATGGTCAGAATGAACAATAAGAGGCTGATCAAACAAATTTTTGACAAAGTCTTAAGCTATAAGAGTATAGGTGGATATGAAACAAATGAAAGAGGAGCTGTATAGGCTAAACATCAAGGATAAGGATTGCTTGGATGGAGAGGTTTTCGGAAAAAAACTAAAAGAAGTTGGGGTTCTTGCAGGAAGGAAGGAGAGACGAGGGAGAAAATGGACTAAGGAAGAGCGAGAGGAACAGTTCAGGAAGATGAGAGTATTGAAGTAGAACGAAGGCGGAGAGGGTGAAGAAGATTATTAAATGATATTCGCGTGATCCTTGCTGGCCGATTCGTGTAAAAACAAAACAATGTTTATGTTTATTTTTATGTCCATTCAATAAATAATTTTAAACTGTTTGATATATCGGGTTATAATGCATGGAAGTCTACAAACATGATATAATAACTGATTCATCAATTGTTAATGAGTTAGAGATACAATTGCGTAAGATACATGTTTATGTTTGCATTAATTAAAAAAAATACTACACTTATTGGTTTTGGAGTTTTTATTACAAATACGATAATGGAAAGGATATCAATGGTTTATTGAGGTTTCAAAAAAGGTGCCCGGGAACGAAATACATTCAGAATACAAGGTTTTACTACAAGATATCGAAATGATATATGTGGGATCTTTTATAACATTATAATGATTATTAATATGAGCCTTAAAATTTTGTTATTTACACTAATATTTTGTAGCACCAATCCCGTATGGGGCGACCTGTGGTCTAGTGATTAGCGTAACAAACTACAAAGCCCAAGATCGCGGGTTCTTAGCCCGGCAGGTGGCCCTAGGATTTTTTAAGGGAGAAAAAAATCCTTAGTTACGCCGTCATTCGGAAGAGACTAAACGGGGATCCCGTTACCTGCACGATGCCAGGTACTCGTTAAAAATCCCTATCCTAATTAAACCTGGATAGGCAAAATTTAGAGCTCCCAATGTAGTATCGCCCTATTAGCCATAACAGCAAAAAGTGACGTTTGGTGCACAATCCCGCCAAACTTAACAACTGATTATTTTATGGCGATTGGCGAAGCTACATAGGTATAATTGTGGCTATTTCCTCTTGCCTTTTTCGAAAGTATTATTCGTTTGACCTTGAGGAGAATATGAACCGATCAATTCTGGATTCCCGGAATAATAATTAACCATTAATTTTTACTAATAAATCAGGTAACAGGAAAATTCTGAAGAAGAGGAAAAAAAATATTGGAAATATTGACTGAAAAATAATAAGTAAACAAGGAAACTTTTTACACAAATCATTTATAAACATTGCGTAAAATTTGGTGTGATTATTCATATTTTGACAGGCAAAACAAAAGGATTTTTTTATCATTAAAAAATAAATTTCATTTGTTTTCATATTTACAATTATTATTCCTCATTACAGGAATCAGTAAAAGCAATATTTGTGAACTTCACTAATTATTTTTATGTTATTTCCTAGACTCTTAATTTTCAGTATAAGATAACACGTTCAGGAGTGATGTCTCAGAGTCGCAAAAGGAATGCCCTCCGCATTAGTTCAAGGTATCAATGAGTGCTCTTTTGCTATAGCAATAATTAATGATTAGTTTATTTGGTCTTCTTTTCCTTCCCTACGTCTTTTTTTTATTTTTAAATTATTGTATTTTTAAATAATGATACACAACTCAAACAAAAAGCTCATTTATGGCCTTAGTTTGTTGATTCATTTAACTTTTATACAGCTTTGGCCAATGGGACGATGCTACATTGTGAGATCTCAAATTCGCTTATGCAGGTATAATTAGGATAGGGATCTTTGATGAGTATCTGACACCACACAGACTCAGGGCTGTCATTTTACTTCCCCTTCGAAGGACTGTACAGCTAAGATTTTTTTTAATTCTTTAAAAATCCTAAGGCTGTCAGCTGGGTTGCGAACACAAAAAGCTTATTTAAATATTAGCGTAGCGATTATATTATAATTGTTCATTTCCTTTGGTTTCACCTCCTTTGTAGAGCTAAAACTTTTTCTGATCAATAGATAGGAAGAAAATATACATATACCCAACCCATTTATTGAGATTTATTTAGAAAACCGAAATTAATTAAATTGATCAAGTTCACAAACAACACGAAGCTTTTATTCATAAGTTTACAAGTGGACCAATTTTTAAGATCCTGTATTCCTTTGCCTCTCAAATTCATTTCATTACTTTAGATTCAGCGTAATTTAAATTCAGGATGATAAGCACTGCGTTACTGAGATGGGCTGTATAGAAGAGAGCTGACAGAGTATTCAACCAAGAAAGTTGTTTAAATTACAGAGCGAATGGAAACCAAATATAAAGTTCAACAAAACATGAAGAAAAAGAGATTGAAATGGTATAGTCAAATCAGAAGAGTGAAGGAAGAAGGATTGCCCAAATTTTTAATAGGAGTGCTCAAGTGAGGAAACGTCGAGGAAGACCACGAAAAAGGTTGATTTGAGAATTGGTTGAAACCATTCAGGTCATAAAGCTGTGGTTTAATCATTATTTTCAAAAAGGAAAGAGTGAGCTATATTGGAAATTAAAAATAAAAAAGTTGGACTCCAGTAGTTTCGTTTCATTGGAATGCAATTGAATGGAGTTGTGTTGGACGATGAAATAAAATATACTAGCACCTCTACAATCAATGAAGGATGTTGGAATCAGTACATAGTAGAGAAAATTCTGCTTCAAAGAAATCACGCTATAACACCAGGTTTTCCCGCAATTAAGACTACCCTGAGGAAGTAAGGTGACCCTCCAGGCTCTTCTATACAAGGTCTTCCAAAGTTGAGGCTATTTTTCCTCCTCCTAAATGACAACATCCTTTCTCCAGCTTAACATAAAAAAAAAAAATATCCAAACACTACACTACTGTTACAAAACCAATACAACTGATGAAGGATCTTGTGTTCAGTACATGTTAGAGACCAGACAAAGGAATAACTTCTCAGTTTCGAACTGCCGGTGCCTGATATAGGCAATCTACCGCCTCCCGCAATGTACTAAGCTACCCCGCTCCACATAAAAATTTTGCCATTAGTTCATTATAATTTACAAAAGTAAATTGCCAGACCGAAATAATGCAAATACCCGATTCTTCGAGCAGGTCAGTGACTGGAGCAAGCCTACGCCACCTCGTCGGAAATGAAAGGTTTCCTGCCCCAGATACTAGTTTCAGTGGGTGCTTAGTGAACGGTACTTAATCATGTAAGATCCCGTCCATCCAAGTTGTAAATGTCGTAAAAACAACGGATGACGATTCTGCAGAAAGCTTTCCAAATATTTAGAATTCAGGATGAAATCTTATCATAAGTATTGATTTCTCTAAAATTAACCAAGGTCATTTATCGTATTTTTAAATTGAAACATCGGGAATCAAAATATCTTACGCCGTTTAATCTATTATCACATTTAATCTATTACATTGAAGGTGCTTATAATGTAGGTCACAAGTATGGCGGGAACCTAAATATTCAGGCCTATGTCACTATTTAAGAAATTAGTTTTTTTGGTCTGAAAATAAATATATATATATATATACTCTTTATTTTTCATCTACATCTGTCAAATATAAGTAATTGACAATCAGCAGATTGGCTGACGGAAAAATAATACAAAATGACATGGAAGGCATGACGAAGAACAGTACCCAGCAGTACTTCTCCATTGGCTTGCTTTAATTTCCTACTGTAATAGATCCCTCATCCACGTTCTTTTTAGTCTCCTCCTAGTGTTCTCAGGCATGAGGGTCGTGGCCATTTTTTATATCAATGGGTTTGGGTGTCCGTATAGTTTTTCTTGAAAGCGTTTGTTGTACGTTCGCATCTGTTCGTCAACCGTTTGTATTTTTAAGTCGAAATATATATTTTAAAAAACAGTTTTACGCACTCGAAATATTTATTAATGATAGCAGCAATAGATTCCAAATATTCTCTGCTCTATAAACGGGGTCTTCCAAAGTTGGGGATACATTTCCTCCTGCTAAATGCTAATATACTTTCTCCACCCCTCTTTATACCACTATAATCCATGAAAGGTCTGGGATTCAGTACATGGTAGAGACTGTACTGGTTCATGGACAACGGGTCTGCAAGGAGGTGACTTGTTCTAGGTCACGCTCAACCGCCAGATTTTTCCCCCTTCTTGTGGGTATCCTATTTTTATAATATATTATAGATGCTGGGTGAGCCCCTGGAGGGTCCTAGATCCCATATGATCCATCTCCCACCGCAAACAGACTAAATAAAAGTTTCTCCACCCCAACATAGTAATAATAAAAAAACCGGTGGATCTAGGTATAACTAGGCTTAACATTAGAAAAATTGTCATTACTCCTAGATTTAATATTTCCATTTTTTTTTATTTTAACAAACAAAATGCTTTTAGAAAATTTAATTATTGAAATTTACAACTGTATTATAATAATAAAGAAGATAAATAGTATGGATAGTACGGGACATAATGGCATGAGGTAAAGGCAAGTTGAGAAACTAGCCACTGGTAGTACTGAAGTAACAGACTCAACTTATGTTGTTATTATTAGGAAGAGATCTTCTTGCTCTAAGACACATCGGAGGATTGTCAGAAAATGAAGAGTTAACTAGGTTTGAGACAAGTAAGCATGAGTGGGAATATAGTTTGTTTTGAAAGGATTAATGTCGGGGTTTGTGATAAACAAATTATATCTATCTATCGTATCCGATTTAGATTTACAATGCACTTTATAAATCTATAATAATATTTCATTAGCTCCTGGCCTGGTTAAGACCTAAGAGATTCGTGAAGGGCAGGAGATCTGCTATTTCGAACGGTGACTAACGAAAGCTAGAAGAGATGTATGTGGGCCAGGGGGCAAGGACTCTTTCACAACTCTAGGCTAACCGCTCCGAGTTACCTGTTCGCGGTATCTCTGAAGGATACCGGCGACTCTACTAATGAACCATAACGACCGTAGTCAGAGCATTGAGTAGGATATTTAAAAGTGAAAAAAAGTAATGGTTTGTTTATGTTACTGTAATAAAAAAAAAACAGGGAGGATCTTGGGTTCAATTCATGGTAGAGATTGAACTGCCCTTACGATAGCGGTAGAAAAGGGAAACAATTTGTTGCCAGATTTTCCCCTATTACGGGTACCTATTTTTTAGAGGCTAGGTTATCCCCAAGAGGGTCTGCAATCGCCATCGGTGTCTGTTAATATCCCTTCTTTTCCGTTTCCACCTTTGGTTTTTCTTGAAAACCCACGTGAGTACTCAGTTTCATCCTGAGACGGTTGCTTTCCAGAACATCCTCGTAGGTTATTTCCATCTTTTGTAAAAAAAATGTCTATCTTTTCGAACCAGGCAGGTTTGGTCTTCTTTTCTTTAATGTACATAAAAATCCGGTTCGTTAGTCTAATGGGTTTTATTCATAACAAGTGGCCAATGCAAAATATGCAAAAATAAAAAATGCAATTCTCCATTTTCTCATAACATCCGATATTTTTGGAACATGAGTGTAAAGCTCACTGCTATACCGACGCGTCGTCTGTATTCACTTTGATCCATTAGTTGGACAAAGAATCACCTTTAAATCTGATTACTTCTTTAGTAATATTCATCATTTTTTTACATTTTCTGAAATATGGGGTTAAAAAAAAATGTAGTCATACAAACAGTGTCAAATTTACAAATATTACAATAATAAACGTGGTCAACCTGGGAAAGTGTCGAGTTAAATAAGCTTTCCTGGTTAGATTAGTTTGTTTACTTATTGCTTTTAAAAATAAAATTTTGACGAAATGACATTACCTGTTAAATCACACCAGACATTTAAAAAAAATTCACCAAGAATCTCTAGGGTTTTGTTAAAGTTACTAAGTAAAGAAAATAAGATAAACGCTTTCGAAAGAAGAATGCATTATTAAAATTATTAGCGCCTTCATACTCTCATATCGATAATCTAAAAAAGATTTTTTTTGTTCCTTTATTCACCTGGGTCTTTACTTACCGTTTTGCTGGGCTAACGAATCTGACTCCAGAGGATATTGGTATCCTCTGAAAACAAGGAAGGCTCTAAATCATACCCATGTCCATTTTTAAAATCTCTCAAGCAGGGTAATCAGTAATCAACCTCAAGTTTATCGTTACAGGTCATCCAGCATACCTGTACGAGACCAATAATTTTCAGGCCAAAGGAGAATATGTTGATATACATAAAAATGTCAATATGAGGCGTTCAAAAGCGGATTACTTTAAAATTTCAATAGTTGATTTTCTCATATTTTTCGGTAGTTTAATCAAGCGAGTAAGTGTTATACAACACATTGCCGCCTTATTTCTCACGGTTTTAGTGAGGTTCTGAATCCCAAGTTTCGGAAGCACAAAGCATTGCATGACTAAACCAGCGAAAAATGTTAAAAAGTCAATTTTTGAAATATCCATGATTCTGAACGCATCATATTTAATCTAACGATCAAGATGAACCAATTTTAGTGTAGGTGAACAAGATCAAGAAGGCTTTTCTACTTGTAATTCGGAAATAAAATTTAAGTATATATGCTTACTGTTTAATGAAATCAATTTAGAAAAACGATAAAAATAATTAGGAAAAGTAAAATGAGCTAAGTGATTGTCATTACTATGATTTATCAACTCCTAGTAAAAACATTTTTTATTTATTTTTTTACTTGAAAAATTGACATTTGTGCATTAAAGATATTGATTAATAGTTTGATCAACTTATTTTCCCCTAAATCACTGAAAAAGAGAACTACTTTATATATATTTAATTATTTATCACGCTAAGCATTCAGACGTTCTACACTTCCTTCATCATAAAATATGATATACACGTATATCATATTTTATGATGAAGGATACATATAAAACAATTGTATCATACAATACATATAAAACTATTGTATAAGATCTAGAATAAATTAATTCATTGCCAAGGTAATGTAAAAATATAAATGACGTGCCACCAGTAGCGTACGTAGTTTTTTATCCGAAGAGGATTTTATAAAAAGTCACCTCATCAAATGTGATCTCAAGTGTCGCGTGTGTGTTCTTAGGCGCCAAATACGCATTAATGTTCTTTTATTTCTATAAAATTATTCAGTTTTTCGTTTTTTGTTATTTTATCGTATATGTATCACACAAGATAAAAATCTGTTGGTGGGTATGAAAATTCGATTTTTTTTTTCATAAATATTAGGAGGGTGAAAGTATTCACTAGGTTTCTTTTGAAATATTAAAAGTGCCTTAGATTGACAAAACTTTACACACACACACACACACACACACAGAATATAAGAAAAGATGTAGCATCGTTTCCCTCAAAAGGTTTTTGAGACTGATATAAAATTCATTCTTTTTTTCCTATTAGTTTTTAATATGTCCGATTAGATAGCGTTTTTTAAATATGTTAGTTTTTTTAAGAATTATAAGTGTGTATTATTTTTATATTTTAGTCTTATATCAATATTTAGTATTATGCTATCAACCATGAATGTATATATAAACATTTTACCAAAACTTTATATATTATATATTGCATATATGACAGATATATTATAAGTTTCTTTATTTGTCAGACTTGAATTTGCCATTTAAGTTTTACATTACGATTTGATAGTTGAAAACTACATACAAAAAAAAGTTATTTCTTAGATCAGAACCTTTTCTATGTAGAATATTAATTTTGAATATTTTAGTTGCCTTCTTAGATAGACTTTTTTTTTGCGGAATATGCTTATAATGCGTGATTAAAAGATTTTGATTGCACATTTTATGGCGTATTCTAAGAATATGAGTATTTACTACGTAAAACCTAGAACTCTGTGCGGCACTCTACAGTACCTGGTTCGAATCCAGCCGCGGCAGATAATTTAATAATATATTTACATAACCCATGTATTGACTAGGTTACTTCTAAAAAGTGGGTTACTTCTATAAAGACTCTTTGTTGCGTTGGGGGACGGGGTGAATTTTTAGGTTATAAGCTTTTCCACATCATAAAAATACAGAATATAAGGGTGTATAATAAACAGTAGTAATAATAATTAAAACAATATAAAATACTCTAAAATGGCAAATGTATGCAGCCAGATAACAGTCAGTTGTTTGATACTTGAGTAAATACAAAATCAAACCTATTACAGACAGCACTTGTTAATTTGTTTGTCTTGATAAGGGCTATCATTATTAATGATCGCTGAGATATTGTTAAGGAAATGTCATTTAACCCATTTTTACATTGATTTTTCAGAAAAAATCTTTTTAGGTTTCAAGCTCATTTTACAAGGACTTGCGCTTTTATTTCATAAGATTTCATTCTAATAAAATCAATAAATATTTTACAACATACAATTTTATTGTTATATATATATATGTTTCAGAATAGATCCAATTATTTAGTGATCAATCTATTTTAGACAAAACCTATGTTACAAGGCATGTTGGCGCTGTTAGAGGCTTAAGTAACACAATTGTTGATTGGAATTAAATTCAACAATATGTTTGACTCATACATGTTTTAAAAGCAGGTAGGTAAGTCTCATGACATTTTGAATTCATCATAGCGGTAATCAGGATAGGTTCTGTTATTTACAACTTTTGAAAGACAAAACTAATTCCAAATATCCTGCGGTAGAATGATCATTTTAGACCATGTTAATTATCAATATTACAAAATGTCAGTTCAACTGGCAAAATTAGTAAGCATGAATCGAACTTTTTTCCCTGTAAATTTCATATTACCCCCCAAAAGCGTCGAAACCAATTGATGTAATACTTGTAAGAGCTGAACATCTGCTCGAAATGTGCCATCAAAGCATTCTGAAATGTCCATAAAAATCTGAAAAAATGTGGTAACACTCGTGACATAATACTGAGGATGCGAAAGTGGAATAACTATTTGAACAATCGAATGAGGTAACCAGGGCTCTAAAATGTATTTAATTGTAACCAGGCCGTTTTTTTTAGAAAAAGATAGTTTAATTGAATAATTTATTTAGAAAAAATCAGTCTGGAAAGCTTTCAGTATCACAAGACGAAATAACACTTGTGGAAATAATTGAAACTTAAAGGTGTGTTGTACGTGAATACGTTAACGTAACGGGTAATATTTTTTAAATTTAAAGTATTACTATTTATTTATTCAGGAAAAATAAAGTAAAAAAATAATTACTATGTTACAATATAACTTTATTAATTACACAGGCCAATGATGAAAAAACGTTTATACTGAAAATACCTTATTCCTATATTTTTAGGGTGCTAAATCCAAATGTGATATTAAAAAAGCTATATCACCCAAAATTTCATCACATATTATAGTTAAATTTATTAAAATAAGGGATTTATAAAGAATTGAACACCTTTAATATTTAAAATAAATAACTGAAAAACTAGGTCTATTGGTGTGGATGAAGTTGGATTCTTTCTTCTGTTAACAGCTGATGTTTTGCTTACTGTCAACCTAACCTCACTTTCACGATTCATGTACATGTACTGAGTACAGTGTCTAACCGCGGTTGTAAAAACTCTGCTGACAGTTTTTATTATGTTTGAGGTGAGTTTGTGATTAAAAAACACCAAAGAAACATTACAGACTTTGTCAAAAAGGCTTATCTATCATACTTTGGAACTAAACTTGGTGATTAGGATAAATCATGGGCCCCGCATAAGGCATGCTATGCATACGTCGAAGATCTAAGAAAATGGTCGAAAAAGGAGAAAAAGACCCTTTTATTTTGATGTTCTTATGATATGGAGGGAGCCAAGAAATCATTCTGATGATTGCTACTTTTGCAGTGTCGATATTACTGGTCATAACTCAAAAAACAAGAAGGCAATAAGCTACCCTAACGTTCCGTCCGCCATCCGACCAATAGGGCACGATGTAGATTTGCCGGTCCCTGAACCACCAGATGATTTAAACTCTATTCCGACGGAAGTATTTTCTGAAGTACAATCGGAGCTAGCTGAACAAGATGATGAAGAATTCCAATGTTTTACAGAAAATGTAGAGCCTAAATTGTTTACTCAAATCGAGCTTAACGACTTGGTTAGAGATCTTGGCTTAACGAAAGAAAAATCTGAATTGCTTGCCTCTAGACTAAAAGAAAAGAACTTGTTGGCGGCTGGAACCAGCATTTATGTGTACAGGAAGAGAGAGCAACAAGTTTTTTGAACAAGTTGGTGATTTAGTGTACTGCTTAAACATTCCTGGAGTGATGAAAACTATAGGTGATACAATAAAACTAAGGCCACATTTAGATTCAGCACATAAAAATCTATAAAGATCAACTATTAAAGTTAAAAAAGTTAAAAAAAAAAATTATGTTTGCCTGTGTTTGTTTTTGTTTGGCTTGGTCATATGGTGTTTTATTGTTGCCATTCCATCGCTCTTGAGAAGCCATTTCCAACCGTATACGATCTCTGTATTTGGATTTGGCTTTTCGACGCGTGTAGGCCGAATTTATACACTTTTGAGAAATTTTTTTTTTTTAATACCTTATTATATTCACTGTCACTATTTACACTAATGTGTTATATACAATCGTCATAATTTTGATGACAGCTGATGATTGAAATCTAAACGCACGTCGTAGCTTCTCCGAATCGAAAGTTATACTAAATTGAACTCTCAATTAGCAGCAAAATGGCAGCGCTTCTCCCCTTTACCGCGCGCGATGCTTCACAGCCTTATCACAATGAATTCTTTGATCCTTTAGCTATCTAATTGAATTTTGGATGGAGATGATAGATATGTAGTTGCAACACCAAACTGTTTTATATATATATATATATATATATATATATATTGTTATAATTTTTTGAATTGCCTCCCATTATGTATTTAAATATTTTTTAAGACGTATTCTCGTCAAAAAAGACAATTAGTAATCGTCCTTAGATCAAACGTTTGGATGTAACTTCAATCAGATAAAAATAAAAATACAATTTTAAACTAATATATTTTAATCAGTGGGATATGCGAAATAGATCGCGAATCCATGCACTTGTATCTAAAACATTTAGTTGAGAATTCTTCCTGTTTATTTTTAAACCTGTTATCTTTAAATAAGTACTCGGTAGTTAAAAACAAATGCGTCATTTACTTTAATAAATAAATTGTTATTCCACTTTGATGTTATGATCATTACAAGGTTTAGGAAATGGGTAATTGCACTTTGCACTCCCGCGCCACTAACTGCACTATGAAAATTCAAAGTTTCAAGTGCATTTATCAAAAGATAGCTTGATTATAAGCGATTTTATGCATCCTAAACTTCGGGTTCAGAACCAGATTAAAACCATGAGAAAGAAGGTGACAATGTGTCGTGTTAGACAAAATTGCTGGACTAAACGAGTGATGAATGTGAAAAAATCAATTTTTTTAATTTTGGAGTTATCCATTTTTGATTCGCAACGCTTCATACAGTATTAATAAATGAGATTATTAATATTTCTTAAATTCATTGTAATTTCTTATACTACCTTAATCTCTAGTTCCTGATTTTCATTTAGTATTTTACCCTCATCGATATTATTATCAACACCTTATGTATTTTCTTAAGTAGATAATTATTTCTGAAATTCGCATTATATTTTTTACCTGATAATATTAATTTTACACTAAAGAATTTGGAAATAAGTACGATTGAATCTATTATTATAATCTGAAAGCTATGGGAAGAATGCCCTTTAAATCATGTTTTTTTATGCAATTTAATTAATTATTTTAAGTAAATATTTGTTCATTTATCATTTCTCAAGTGTTATTCTTTTTTACTATACACAACTTTTTCTTACCAGCGTTAAGGAAAACGTGCACATAATAATCACATTTCAATAACCTCATTAGGAAATGATTGCTTTAGACCTTGGTACTCTGCCATGTGACACTTGCAACCAAATATTTGCAAATTAAGAAATATACCTATTATGTTACAGAAATTTAGTAAACTGATTGAGAATCCATGAAATGTCGTATTTTATAATTTATTTTAGTTTTTACCTTTGTTGCACTAGACCGTGTAAACATGTTAGGTTACTTGGTACTGTTTGAATATCCTGGTTGCAGGGGATCATTACACATTGGTATCTCCTCCTGTTCTAACACATCCTCCCATCTCAATCAGATACTGGCTAGAAACCTAATCAACCATTATTAAGTATTAAGTTTTTTGTTTCAGAACTCACGCTACCATGAATGTAATAAATGCAATTTAAATAAATAAGTGGGGTAGCTCAGTCCATTGGATGCTGAGTTAACGAGCTTTAGACCTCTAGTCCGAGACCAGCCGTAGCAGATAAGTTATTTATTCTGTTGAAATCTGTGAAACGATTCTGTGAGATCTGGAGACATTCCCGGGGCTCTCCCAACCAACATAAAGTAGATATACTTATTTGATGGGACATCCTGGAGGTTTTTTGGGTCAAATCATTTCCTTGTATAATCGTTGGGTAGTAAACAGAATTGTTCCCACAGGGTACTGAACCCAAAAACTTTCATTGGTCGCTATGTTAATGTTTTTTTTCATTATATATTCGATGCAATATTTATCCATGAGACGATTGGATTTGGGACCTTGCGATTCATTAACCTCTCTATCACAAAAAATCACCTATTTTTTAAAAATAAATATATAGCTCTTCTTACAATAAATCTCGGCTCGGAGGCGAAAGTGTAATTGAAAGGTCAATACTGAAACACAAATTTAGTTCAGGTACAGATAAAATGCAACAAACCTATAACTTTTTTTTTCTATAACATTTATAAGGACCGTCTTGTGAATTTTTTAATAATCTTGTGAATAAATGGATTTATCAATCATGCCGACTGTACAATAACTCATAAAGTAACCAACTTTATTCCATATCACTTGGTTATTTTTTGGGTTATTTCATCTTAAGAATGTATTGTTTGTCAGTTTTGAAAGCCGAGACAGGCAAAGGGAAGTCTTCATAAGAGCAACTCTTCAATTAGCCAATGAATCACCGGGCCTCGTCCGGGATGTAACAATTACCAGCGTTTTTGGCCAACATCTTTGCTTGGATTTTTTCTTTTGTTTTTCTCCTTTTGAATCACATGTAGATTTAAAACCCAATAAGCAAACACTCATCGAAATTAGCAGCTTTTTAAAGGTACGAAAATTTGAATAAATTATGGTGTTTTTCTGTTAATAGTTTTTTGAAGTCAACAATGACGTCAATTTTAATACTTCTAAAATTTTATTACAACCCTACATGTACCAAAGAGTGCACCAAATATGCTTTCATAGCTGGGGTGTTTAGCTTAAATACATAAAATTACTCTGCATACTGAAATTTAAAAATACCAACGGTCAACAAACACATACGAACATACTACAAACGCTTTCAAGAAAAAATACTGGGACGTTCAAACCCATTAATAGAAAAAATGGCTGCGACCAGCATGCCTGAGAACACTAGGAGGAGACTAAAAAGAACATGGATGAGGAATCTGTTATCATAGGAAATTTAATCAAGCCACGGTGGAGGTACCACTGGCACTGCTTAAAGCCTCTCTTGAAATTTTATTCCACTCTTCTGACAGCCAGTCTGCTGATTGCCATTGCTTATTTCTGAAAGGAGTGGATGCATATATAAAGATAAAAAATATGTATATAAAATAATGGAACTAAGTACTTCGTATATTAGTCGACAATAGAAGAATATTAAAGTCCAGTTTGATACTGATGGATTTAGCACTGGACCATGCTATGTTTGTATTTGGCATATCATGCACACCTTTATAAACTTTGATGAAACTTGGATATGAAAGTAAAAATCACTCCATTTTTTAACCCTTTGCACTCGGCACCGTTTCGGACGTTACCTACCTGCAACTCGACGCCAGTTTTCTTTTTTCTCGAGCCAGTCAGTCTTAGTCTTAGTCTGAGAGAAGACCACGCACGGTGAAGATCTGTGATGAGTGAGTGTCAGTGTGATAAACTAGTCAGTGTTTAACCGGCCAGTGTAATAAGTGTATCAGTGAACTGTGACAGTCTCGCGAGTGTAATAAACTGTTTCTGTTTGTTACTGTGTGTCAGTTTGTCATACTTGGAGAATCTTACGGTCGGTGGTCTAGTGAACTGTAAGTGTTAATTATTAGTTATAAATTGTAGTGTAATATATTCATAGAAACTATTGTAACTAGTTAAGCTATCTAGAATTAGTAATATCTTATATTATTGTAATAATTAAATAGGAGTTAGGCCTAGATAATAAATATTTAGAATATTGTTATTATAAATTTATATTAGTTCAATAATTTAATTGTTAATAGTTTAATTGTATCCTTTTTATCACTTTTGTTAATAAATATTAGTATGTTTGATTAAGGAATTGTTTAATTCATTTTAATACCCAGTAGCCCGTAACAATATAATAGTTTTTAAAAAAAATATCGCTAAAACGTAAACCCTGGAAATGTGATATTATAAAGTATAATTTTAGAACCAAGTAAGGAATTGTAATGAAATTTGGTTTATATGAATACAAATTCCTATAAACAAAATTCCAAGGATGACTCACTTGCTGGAAATCCAAACTTACTGGTACAATCATTACTGACAGACACATTACCACATAATCCGAAAAGGAGACTGAAACGTCTCTGGAGCAGGGATCTGCTACAGTGAGATCAACCACGCTAGGAGTGCCTTCAATGAGAGGTTTCTCCAAACATGCTTTCAAGAGAATCCCTTAGGGGAGGTTTTCCGAAGAGCACCAAAAATACAATATATGCCAAATGGCATTTGTATGGTTTCTCAAATAAATATTATTATTATTATATGAATTTGTGGACATTGAAGAACACATATTTACAAAAAAAAAATAAAAATTTATTTTTTTATAATTTTCTACATTTTGCTAAAGTCTGAAACAATTCCCAAAATGCATAGTAGGTTGATTAGTACATGTTTTACAATAAAATGTTGTTTGCCGCCTTCCACCTGGTGTTTTTCTGTCAGAACAGACAATACAATCCCGTTTTCTTTCTCCCACATTTGGAATACGCAGCTTATTATTTAGTCTATTGTCTGACAAAGATGTAGATGAACGTGTTCGAGATTCTCGAAAATCACCTCTCAACTACATTACAAGACTTTTCACAAACTTGTGATGCGTCATTGGTTTTTACTATTTTCTTTCTTCTGAGATTTTTCGATTTACTTTTATTTTGCCGGTAAGATGACATTTCATCGTTAGCAATTCTTCTGCTAAAGGAATGCTGGTATAGTATCTATCAGTGTACATACGGTATCCTTGTGCATCAGGAACTTTGTCTATCAACTTTTTATAAAAATGCAATGGAATTCTTGTGCTTACAGGAAGATCTGGCCGGGAAATGTTATCGGATGTTATGCTGCTAAAATATGGAAGTATTGGAAATAAGTATCAAGTTTTTGCATCGGCCAGTGAATAAATGCGTATACTCATTTGGTCGGCTTATTTGGATTGTATGTTATAAATGATATTCTGCCTTTGAATTTTATCACAGATTCATCGACAGAAATAGCTTTATCTGGTATGAAATATTGACTAAATTTAGAATCTATATATTCTAAATAATTGCTGGCCTCTTGAATACAAGTTCTAATGGTGTAATCGCTTCGTGTATCTTTCTTCAAATGAAGCATCCAAAAGATTTGTATAAATCTGTCCCTTCTGAAAGTCTCGGAAAAGGAAGGAATTCTACTAATGCTTTACACATATATTCTTGAATATTTGGCAGGTGAATCAATCCCATGTTTAGAATAACGGCTATAAAAGCTAGAAATTCTTGCTTGGTAACGTAGTGCCACTATTTATTACAAGTGTTCGATTTATGTGGTAATTGTTTGGTTCTTATTTTTTTGTTGGCATAATAATTTGTTTCTTTTATTATATTGTCTATTAATTCATTTGTAAAATATAAAATAAAATAATCTATGGGTTCTTTTATATTGCTCGGTATTTGTGGTCCGGGTGTTTGGTGGTGTATGTCAAACCCGATTATTGATGGAGAATCGGTAGATTCAGTAACGTCTTCCCACTATTCACTTGATACGTCTTCTATGAGATGTTCTCTTTTACACTACTTGTATCGCTATCACTATCTGTAAGCTATCACTATCTACAAAATTTCTTCGTTTTCTTGTTGGTTGGATAACATCATCACCATCACTATCATTGCTATTATTTTCTTCTGCTTGAATAGTTATTTTGTCAAATCTGTCTGTATAAATGTCTATCTGAAACTCGTCTTCACTACTGCTTACTTCATGAGTTCGTTTTGCTTGTTCGTGGTGCTTGTTAGTTTTTCATTTTTATAAAAAATATGTTGCTTATAAAATAAAAAAAAAGATAAAGAAATTCTTTGGATTACTATTGGTAAATTACGAAAGCACAACATTGTCTTATTACTGCAGAGATCTTTACTATTCGACGCTTCAATACGAACTGAGATCTTGTAAATTTCTTCTCTCAGTTTTCGGATTTCTTTGTTATTTTATCAAGTTTCCCATAACATTGAGCCATACCTGTGTACCTTTGTACGCCTAATCCACCAATTTTACAAATTTTTCAACGGATTAAAGAAGTGTATAGTCCGTCGTGAACGCACTTCGCACTTTCTTTTTCGACGTGTAAAACGGTTGATTTATTTACTATGCATCTTGTTAATTTTATCATATTTCGATTTATTTCTTGTGCCATTTTAATAGAAAACTACAAGATTACACGTTTTTTTTTTTTAAATTGCGGTGGAATAAGTTCATTATCCGTAATCGCTAATAAACTTTAATGTCCCCTCAACAACCGAGTGAGATGCTAGAATTACATTGTCCCCTCAGAGGGGACAACTGAGTGCAAAGGGTTAATAGAAGCCCCGGGTAGCTCAGTGGATAGAGCGCTGGGTTGCAATGCCGAATGTCCCGGGTTCAAATGTGGCTGATAATTTATTTAATCTATTAACAACGGGGGGTAGACCCAGTGCCACATAATGACCTTACTGGGACTCACCCTGCCTCTATAAAATGGGTAATCATGATTGGGGAAAAGTTGGTGGTTGAGCGTGATCAAGGACAAATCAACAGTTATCCTAAAACCAGTACAGTCTCTACCACCTTCTGAAAAGAAGACTCTCCATAGGTTATAATGGTACAGATTTTTTTTTGTGTGTTTTTTAGATTAAGTATTGTTACATATTTAAACCGAAATAGTAGCAACCCAATAGTTTCGGAAACATCCATAATTGACATCAGTTGGAACCAGTAGTGAGTGGGCTTAAGAAAGGTTGAAGCCTCGGTACACCTAATGTAACAAAGTAGTCAGTAATGTATAATTATTTTCAATCGCGTACCCCATGATCCACTGCTGGTTAGAATCAATAATTTACATAAAAGAAATAAAAGCATCTAAATAAGTCATAAAAGCATATACCAGTTAAATTATAAATTATGTATAAAGATATCGAAATATACTTAATTTTAAATACTTATAGTTCGTACCAAACATCAAAGGCTTTAATAGCTCCAACAGTTTTTGGGATTTTGTAATTTTTACCATTTACTTATTTATTTTTCAGAACAAATATACTATACAATAACACTACCATAAGCTGCAAAAGTCGCCACGGAAAGTAACTATTTGAAGTTCATTAGGTAGTAAAAATAAAAACAAACAAAAGTGTTAGGATGAACATGTGTTACAAAAACTTTTTTAATGTTTTTTATCAACTGATCGTCCAACATGTGCCAATGGCATTTGTATAATTTCTGAAAAAAAATATTTTTATTATTATTGTTATTATTAACTGATCTTCAACATGTTCGTCAAGTTAATCAGTTTGATCAACAGGCAACAATCCAGTATGGTGTATATGAAAACAAAAATGATAAATGGGCCAATTCGGTATCTATAATTACACGCGGCATTGAATTTATTAATTATTAATTTCATTGGATTCCTAATTTAATCTTTTTTTCTGATAGATCTTTTTAAATTCCAGCAACTTTACCAATATAAATTTTGTATACTTAGCATTTGTTCAGTTTAGAATAAGCATAGTTAGTTAGTTGCCATAGTTGGCAACAATTCTATACTAAATTAAAACATTTTTGATACGATAATCATATGTAGATGTGCGTCTATAGTATTTATGATGTGTACCGAAAAAACTGGTGTTCAGGCGGAAATCGATAAACTTTCTTCAATAGTTAACGTCATCATAGTTTACGACAAATTATCTAATGGCAATGAGTCAAAAACTACCAATTTCGAGAAAATAGATATGATGATTGCAGAAGCTGATAACGCATTCCAAAATGTAGAAACTTCCGTTAAACAAGAAGCTATGTATTGGTACCTTCTAGGAAAAATGTACCTATGCAGCCCAAACCATCCGCTAAAGGCTATTGAGGTTCTTAAAAAGGCGACGGCAATAGACCCAGGCTTTGTAGACGCTTGGAATGAGCTAGGGGAATGTTACTGGGGTATGTTGGAAGCCGATCTGGCCAGGCAGTGTTTTGAGAGAGCTCTGAAGAAGTCTGTGAACAAAGTGTCCTTGCGCAATTTATCGGTAGTGACGAGGTACCAGAGTCTCAGAATGGAACCAAACGAAAAGACGAAGGGACTTGATAACGCCCTTAACCTAGCCAAAAGGGCAGTCGAACTAGACATCAAAGACGGAGACTCCTGGACTGTTCTAGGCAATTCGTATTTGGCAGTATTTTTCAATTCCGCTCTTCAGAGGAAATATATTCTTCAGGCAATCGCTTGCTTCAACCAGGCTGAAAGAAATCTGGACGAACGTTATAGGGCCAGCGTCTACTTCAACAAAGCCGTCACTTATAAGTACTTGGAAAATTATGCTTGTGCTCTGGACTATCTGAAGAGATGTTCGGCCCATGGATTCCCCATCGAGACCTACGACAGTTTGATTCAGTATTTGGAAAAGATAAAGATTAGCATCGGAAACAAAGGGAAATTGCAGGATAAGAGATACAATGTAATGTTGAAGGACATTAAGAGCAAGGCGAAGCTGTACTCTGTAACTCCAGGCTATGCAATATGCAATATTAAAGACCTTAAAGATGGTGCGAACGAGGGATATTTCCTCTTGGGAAAGGTGCTTTGGACAATAGACGGGGCTCCTTCGTTTCCAGCGACGTTTGGCTTGGTGGATGCGAGGGGAGATGAGATCGTAGTTACCGTCTTCAGTTTGAACCCCTGCCTCAACGTCTTCAAAATTGGTGATATGATACGCATTTATGATCCTCAATACGAGATTGTGAACTTGACACACGAACAAAACGAATACAAGTTTAAGAAAATTCGAATAGACAATCCTACAACTATAGTAATAAATAACAAGTTTTTGCCTCAGGAATTTTATATTACGTACTTTTTTGAAACATCTCCGAATTAATTTTTTATCTTATGTAAATTTATTTTTGAATAAATAAAATAAAAACAGACTTTTCCTTCAAATTTATGTGTCTACCATTTTTCTTTGCTTTCTGACTAAAACGAGCCTTGGGACTTAGGAGAATTTTCGTGGTCATAATTTTACAAACTGCTGCTGGACAAAATTAGGGCCAAAACGTAAAAAAATCATTATTTCTGGTGAATTTGAACTACGATTAATTCACATACGTCAATACACACATTCCACTCTAAATCTCGAGAAATATCTTAATTTGTTGATACGATAACAAAAAGGTTTATAAACCCCGTAAGCTTCACGTGCCACAGTACAGGTGAGATTGTACTGAAGTTAATAAAGTATATTTCAGAAATTCGAGCATCAATTATCTATTAATTACGCTTTTAAAAGCACGAAAATTGTCTATAAACAGCTATGGAGATCACTTTTGTTGACAAAGAATATGCCAGTGTTACAAAAAAGGACTCAATGTAACAGTGTAATTTAGTCTCTAATCAGGTTATGTTGATTCCATCAAACCGTAATAGTTTATGTAGAAGCTGATTGTGAACATCCTTTAATAAAAATATTGATAACAAAACAAGACAAAATTTTTTCTTATGCCATGTACTTAAGCTATTATTTATCCTATCCACTTATTGTCAATTCCATATTGATTAGTGTCAAAAAGTTGTGAATATATACTTAAATTAAAATAAAATAATGTTAAAAATATCAACTTAAAATTTAGCTTTGATCCTGGTGTTTTATGTTAGGTAGTAACCTAAAATTGTGGTTTCGGGATGTTTTCATGTTTTAAATTTGTCTAATTGGAAATTCAAAGTGAAATAGTGAAAACTCATATTAAAAAGGAGTCTTGAAATAATTATTGGAATGCAATTCGAAAAATAAGGCTCTAAAAAATTTCTTTAAAAATATTTAACCAGTCATAACTTGGCTATAATCTGTTTATTAAACATTTAAGATTAAAGATTTAAGAGGCTTTTTTGTTTTTTTCCACAATTGCAATGTAGCAATTATCTTTTTTTTTAATGGTTTATGATCATTTTTATTAATATCTAATTATTATTATCTATATCCGAGTAGCGGATACTAAAGATAGTACTGAGTTACTAAAGTTTATAAATTTATGGAATTTATTAGATCTGATAATAACCATACATAGACCCTTGGTATGTGGAGAGACTTTCTTACAACTCATCCATCCTTGGTATCCGTTCCGAAGGTTGTCGCTTCGAAATGCTTTGAGTAACAAGTTTAAACTGTTTATTCGTTTCATTTTTAATATTTTCCAAAAATTCGTGTCATCGTGAGCTTTAGTATGAAAAAGAGAAATTAATTATGGATAATGAGTTGATTTCAGTAGTCATTTCATCAAGAAATAAAAGTTTCAACTAACGTTTCGAAGTATAGATAATATACATTTGTTGAAACGTTCATCTCTGGATGAAATGATTACCAAAGCGTAAAAATTTTCCATAATTGCATTCTCTTTTTCATACTAAAGCTAATGATAACTTGTATTTTGTAAAAGGGAAATGAATGAAAAGTTAAAACTTATTGTGACTCGAAGCTACAACCTGCGGGATAATTACCCTTTACTTTTTGAACAATCATTTTAAAATTGAAGAAGAAATAAAAAATGAAAACGTCACTAGCTGAAAAATAAGATTACCGGTATTTCATAGAGTTAGATCTAGGTGTTATTTTCAATTTTATCAATTGCATTCTAGTAATTGGAAATCTTTAATTAACAAAGCTCGTTAAGGTCTGAAGTATCTTAGATAGTTTCTGGCCAATATTAATTGTTGTATAATCATTTTCGAGATTTCATTTCGTTTTCCTCCTTCAGATAAGATAATGGTCGATCTATAACTCTTTCTACTTGAGCTCCAACAGTCGGCAAAGAGGTTCCGCAGGGAGAGCGAGATGGGGATACAGAATGGATGCCACCAAATTTCCAGATTGATAAAAGCTTTCTTCCAAAACTTAACCGTCGAACCCGCTAGCCTCTTCTACTACATCGCCTACAGCGTCTACACCCTCGGAGCCCAGAAGTTACTCGAGCAGAAGACATGTTTCCCAGACGAGGAACCGCCGATAAACTTCGCCTGCAAGAATGACACGCTGCGATCGGAAGCATCAGGTACGCAATTGATGAAGTAAAAATATAATAATTTGAAAAACTAATCTACACAGATGGATATTTTTGTGTATCCATATCTCTCCTTTAAAAGGGTAACAATATAAATCAAATATTGGTATTTTTGAGATAAGACTTCAGTAGCAATTGTATTGGTTAAAGCTTTTTAATTTAGGAACAACATACCAGGTATTCCATTTCCAACATGTTTTCTTTGTTTTAATAAGTGAAAACTTCTTTTGCCACGTTTACCGTCTTTTGGTAAGGGACATACTTGTCATTTCGACTCAGCAACATGCTCGAGACTGCGAGACCTAGATACCAGTGCATGAGTTATACAGTTTCTTTTAATCAACTGTAGTTTAAAGATAAGAATTCCATTGATATAAGAATAATTGTATTTATCTAAAAAGTCGTTTAATAGATGTGCAATTAACACTAATAATTTCTTAAAACGCCAATAACTGGTTGAACTTCTTGATTCTCCTCAAAAATTGTATTTGTAATATTTAAATGTTTTGTTTTATGAAATGACCAAGTGAACCCCTTAGGATAAGTTTTTAAGTTGCAATCTTCTTTTGAAAACTTCCCTGAGATTCATCCCCAGGCAAAAGCCGTGCGCTGTCTATTTGGAGCCATTGTTATTTGCATAGAGACAAGTGGTTTGTAATCTTAAGTAACAGACCATGCTTGGTTTCCATTAGTAAATCAATCATGAATGAATTTCCCAGTTACTTCGAAATGCATGACCCAGTGCATAACCAAATGAATACCATTATTTAATAGACTTGTAACATCTCGTTTACCGGTTGTAAACTTTACACCCCAATTCTTTAAATGAGGCACAATTGAAAGATAAATCTGCTTCAGAAGAATTTTCTAAATTTTAGATGTACTTCTGAAGTCATTAACCTAACCAGAGGCCAATTTTGGTATGGTAGTTAGCATTGTTCCCTTTTTTGCCCAAGGTCGAAGATTCGCAGGCTGGCAGATGGCCATAGGATTTTTGAAAAGGGGCTAAAAAAATCATTTGTTATGCAGTTATTCTGAAGGAGGATAAAATGGGGGTCGCTAGCCTGTAGGTGTCAGGACCTCATTGAAGATCCCTATCCTAATTTATATATAGGATAGAAAAAATTTAGGATTTCTAATGTAGGACCATTTGATTAGCCATAGCAGCATTAAGTGAAGTTAAATGAACAAACAACTAACATGGGCAGGTTAAAGACATCATAAATGAAACTTTTCTTGTTGAAACTAGGTTGTCATGTAATTTATATATCTGATTTTAATCTGAAGTCAGGTTTGTCCCATAGGACTCTAACCTATTTAAGTGTTTATGTGCGTTTTTCCCTAAAACAACCATAAATATTGCTGAGTACTGGAAAAAATAAATGGTTGCGGGAGTTAAATTACTTGATCAATTAGCAGCCACGATGGATCCTGTTGGATCTGCAGACCTTCCTAGGGGTCACCCAGCCTCTATAAACTGGATACCCTTAATTAGTGGAGAAACCTGGCAGTTGAGTGATCTTGGAAAAATCACTTCCCTTCACAACTGTTGTTCTGGAAACAGTGCAGAATCTATTTTCCATGTACTATACTCAATACCCTTCATGGGTTGTTGTGATACAGGCTCTTTTTTAAATATATTTTTTTACCTATTTTGATATTCTTAGAAGTCATGTATCTTTACTATTATTATATTATATTGGATTTTTTTTTATTTATATTTAATTAATCTTTATTTAGACTAGACTTTTCATTCTCTATTATTAATATTTTATTTAGAATAATATTTGTAATTATAATTCAGTTTGAATTGGACCAGATTCATCTATTTGGTCACAATGAGTTATCATAATCAGATGAAATTGTGTTCCTGAACAATGCTTTTATAGTCAGTGACATTAGGTGGATCATATCTGCTCTACATAAATCATTTTAAAAATAAATTCCATTTTTATAAAATAGAGTTTTAAAGCCCCTAAAGTCTACATCCGTAGCCCTTAACATATTAAATAATTTATCTGCCACAGCTGGATTTGAACCTGGAACCTTCAACATAGCATCTCAGCCCTTACCTTGCACCACAGTGCTTTTGACAGATGTTTATAATCAATCAGCCATAATTATATAGTATCCCATTAATAATATTGAGAATCATTAGAATAACAATTATATATGAGCTGGCAGATTCAACAAAAATGTGTAATATGTCTTTATGTCTTAAAAGAATTCATTCATATCTGTACCATGTACATATATAGTAGTATATATACTATATATATCTGTACCAAAATCATATAACAACAAAAAGAGTTAATAAATAATTTATTTAATATCTTATTTTATTTCTAAATTTAAATTTAATTTTTTAGATATGATCACTCTTAGAAGTGTGCTGCGAGAAGCTTTGCCACCATTCGTGATGGTGCTGGCAGGTGCATGGCGAGACTGGACTGGGCTTGCATTTCCTCTTCTCGCTCTCAGTTTAGCCGGAATGACCATAGCAGTTGGAATATCGCTCATATCAGCATATGTTTGGACAATGACACCGTTGCTGACTGCTGTGCTTGAGTCTTTATTTGCTGGAATTGGTGGTGGATGGCAACTGCTCCATTTGAGCACATACTGCTACTTAAGTAATCGTACAACTGAAAAAGAAAGAACTTCAAGGTACATTTTAGCTCATTGGGAATAATTCTTTTTATTTTAAGAGTAATAACATTATTACTTTAAGCATTTATTTATTAAATAGATTTAACTTTTATTTTGATGGTTCAAAATGTCAAATGTCAAGTCACTCGTCACAGAACAATTACATATCAATATCAAAACATTGTAACTTTTTCGAATTCAGGTACCATTATGATTATAACATTATAGATAAATCATCTTAATAAAAGCAAACTAATAAATTAAGCAATTTCTGAGTCACTGCATTCCATATAATTGATATAAAACAAACCCAATAAATAGTTAAGGTTATTGCATATAACGTATTAAGTTGTACAGAAAAGATAACTTAGGAATTCTCTGGTTCAAATGATAGGTACTTCGTTTACCAGTATGTACTCCTCATCCAACCATTAGGCTTTATTTTTTTTTCAAATCTTTCCTCAGTATCAATAATTTTGATATATGATTATATTATAGATTGTCTCTCTGCTTATATAATTTATAATTCATGTTTATATAGTTTTTATTTATTTAGTTACATGTATATATTTATTTGCATGATAATTACAATTGAGTCAATAGAAAATTCAGATTTTTTAAAAATCTTTTTTTTTTTCACGAATCGGCCAGCAAGGAACACGTGAATATCACTCAAATCTTCTTTACACTCTCCGCCTTCCGTCTACTCCAATACTCTCTCATCTTCCTGGACTGTCCCTCTCGCTCTTCCTTAGAAAGAGCTTTTAAATATTTATAAAATCTATTTTATGTATAAATTATTTGAGTTATTACTAGGCAATATTTTAAATTGACCTCCAGTATATTATATTGTTATAAAATTGATTTGTTGTTTTGGATCTCATTTCAATTAATTAATACCGACTCTCTTACGTTCAAGTATATTTATAACCTTAATAAAAAAAAAACCTTCTTTTTAAGGTTTACGTGGCTTATGGTCTCAATGACATCTGGAACTCTCATTGGAAATTATGTATCGGGTTTGTTGCTAACAAGACTGAAGTACAGATGGTTCTTTATATTGATTATTGGCTTTAAACTGACAGCCATTACACTTGGATACATATTCATGAAAGAAAAAAGAAGACCTCCTCCTGAAGGAAAAAAATTTTTAGATCTCGGAAAATTCTTAGTGCCATTTAAAGCAAAAACATTTTGCATAATAAATTGGATGATGATTTTAAATAGTTGGTTGCTGTACTGCGCTTCTGTATGTAAGTAGCTGTGATGTAATTAAATTAATATGATATTAAGATATAATACGATATGATATTATAAGCATATAAAAATAAACTAAAATTTAAAATTTAATTTAAAATTTGAGCTGTTCTCTGCAAAAATTGATTAGTTCCACTTTTAAAAAAAAATTAAATTTAAGTTATGTCAAAGCTTTTGGTATAATTATAACATTTTTATTTATAACTTTACTTAATAATTCAGGTTGACACCTCTAAATGGCCAACATTTTTGGTCACTAAATAAAATTGCTGTAATAATACAGTTCAAATGCACCAACAAGCCTTAAATGATAATTGTGAAATGTTTAATGATATCTTAACAGAATCAAAGTAAAATCAGTTAGCTAATTCCATTCTAACTGCCATAAAATAAAGTAATTATGAAGTCAAATTAATTTTTACTGAAAAATAGTTTAATTTGGTATATTTTAATTTTTACTGGGAACTTAACCAGTTATATAGGTGAAATATTACATAATAATTTTTTTTTAGCTTTTTCATCATCACTTTCAGACCCTATTGTTTGTTTGAATTTTTATGAATAAATATTTTTATTTATTAAAGGATTTAGAAATAAATAATATTATTAAAATAAAATTATACTGTTAAAATAAGAATGAATGAAACTAATAATATTTTTTAAAGAAAGCTACGTACTAAAAATATATAATAATTAACTTTTTCTATAACAAACAAATTAAAAATTTGAATCCAACACTTAACTTAATTATTTTTATCACATGCCAAAAGGTTAACTCCTACACTATTGAATATTACTTTTTGATTACTGAATATTATTTTCATTTATATTATAAAGATAATTAAAAAAAAATGTAATTTATTTCATTGCATTTCTCCACTTTTTGTTTGATGGAGTATATCGGTTTGTGTAGTAAAAGATTTATTAAAATCTTATATATTTTAATTTTTTAAAGAGAAAAGATAGGCCCTCGATCGGGATTTGAACCTGGAACCTTTGTCTCACCGTTCCGGGTTCAAATCCCGGTCGAGGGCCTATCTTTTCTCTTTAAAAAATAAAAATATTTATAACTCATAAAAAATGACCAGTAATTATAAAAAAACTTATATATTTTATTTTGAACATAAAATTATATTTGAAATATTTAACAAGAATGTATTTAGAAAATTTCCTTGGCTTCACATTTATCATATTGTAACATTTAAGCATGTTAAGACCATGGAAAAATTCCAACGAAAAGCCTTTAGAAATAGAAATTATCTGTCCTCCTAAGGGACAGATAGTTTCTATTTCTGTTTTAGTTTGGAGACTTAAGGCTTTTCGTTGGAATTTTTCCACGGTCTTAACATTTATGTAAGGTCTCTTTTTACTTTTCAATAACATTTAAGCATGTTTAACTAAATCTCTTTTATTATATTTATTTTTTTAAATTTGTAATAGGAAGGTAAATTCTTATACCTGAATAAGAATAATGACATTTAATATTATACTTTCAGTTTTTTTAAAATAAAGGATTGTTGTTAGAAATTACTGTCAGAAAGGTTATTTGTTTACAACTCATAAAATTGTTTATAAATATTTAATTATTGTTTTATACTGTGGATCTTGATACCTAATATCACTTTTATTATTTCAGCTGAGGGAAGTATTCGACTGCTGTTTGCGGAAAAACAGTTTCCCAATGAAATGAATGTGACCAATTTTGGATATTATATGGCATACTGTATTGCAGTGCACTTTATGGGTATGAAAATATGAATCAAACGTAAATTTTAGAAAAATATTATTTTAAGACATTACACACGAACTACTACTAATAAATACAAATTTTTACTTAAAATAAAATTTGATTTCATATTATAAATAATATAAGTAACTATTATAAAACAACCTGAACGATAAAAAAAAGATTATTAGTTTTTTATATTGGTGCAAAGCCACTAAAGTTTTCCTTTTTAAGGGAGATTTCAACCCTTTAATGAGTCCTTTAGGACAGAAAAGTTTTAGAATATTCTTATGATGAAGCTGAGTATCTGCTATGGATATTAATACATTTTTCTATTTCCAATGGCAACCATTTTTGTATCACACAATAAGTTTCTCGGATTTTTAAGGGCTTTTATTTATGCAAATGATTAACAACTGGACTAACCTAGATTGCTAAAATAAAAAAAAATAATACCTACTTGATGACAATACAATCAATGATATTTCGATTCAAAGTGTTGGAAACCCTCATTAAAATGTATTCTATTTTAAATTTTTAAAGGCTTAATATCTCAATATCTTGGGTGTGTGTGGTTAAATATGAGGAGGTGAGTTGCAAAACTCGTTTGTTCCACAGGAACACGTTTTTCAGGAAACTCAAAAACCTTACCTCGTCTCGTAGAGTGGCCAGATAAAAAATTTTTTTTTTGCTTTTGAAAGGTACAACTTCCCTGCGGAAGTGAGCTTGGAATGAAAAAAAATACTGATTTGACGACAACAAAAAAAAAGTAACTAAGTATGAAATGAGAAAGTTTTTTCAAAAAAATGGAACGAACGAGTTTTGCACCTCACCTACTCATATGTATACTGTATTTTAAAACAAATCCTACGTTTTAAATGCCTTCTATTATATACAGTAATAAGCCACCTATAGATGGTTGTTATATATCTATTAAGAAGATTAAAGTTTAACAGATATATCTACAGACCTGGTGAATGAGTGGTTAAGTCTAATTTTCTCTAAAATGAGTTTTTTGTACTTAAGTAAGTGGAATCGAGTTATTTTCTTAGTGAGTAAGGAGTTAAGTGAGGCATTGGCTTGAAATGGAGCTATTATTTATATTACTAGTCCCTTTCAAGCCAAAAACTACGAGAATGATAAGATTCCGGTTATCTGAAAGTAGTTAACTCTTTCTGGACAAAATTGGACTTAACTACTTATTCACTGGGCTGTAGATATAAGATGCCAAATATTGGAATTTTTTCCCCAAGCTTTCAATGATTGAATTTTGGTTTCCAACTTTACTTCTGAATATCTTTTAAACATGGAACTTATGACTAAGTTAGAGGGTTTACCTTTAGAATGGTCATATTTTAACAGTTCGATCCAAAATAGGCATCAAAATTTGAATTTTTTAAAATATAGTCAACATAAGTAGCAAGATATTATCAGAATATTAAGTCTGAAACTAGGCTCCTTCTTGGGGTAATATGCTTTCAAAAATTGAAACTTAACCAAGTTTATAGGTCTCATATTTAATTGGATTTTGATTAGTTGTAATAGGGATTGAAAATTATATAGATGGACAGAACCTATCGGTAAGTTTATAATCATATTTAAGAACTAAATATAAATATTATTATTTTTTAAATGCCTACTACACGTTTTCTCTTTGGCTGAGGAAATTTAACACATACAAAATTTAAAACACACTTGTGATTAAAAATAAGAAACATAAAAATCTATTTAAGAATAGCAAAGCTGTAAGAGAAAATATCTCCAGCCCTGGCAAATTAGTGGTCCAGCCTAAAGCCAAATTTTGTCCGGAGAGAATTAATTATACTGGGGGAACCAAAATCATGTCATTCTCTTGGTTTTTGATTTGAAATGGAGTTGTAATATAAGCAATAACTCCTTTTCAAGCCAATGCCTGAAATAGCCAAGAATTCACTATGACTATAACACAATTCCACCTCCTTAAGAACGAGAAATTCATTTTGGAAAAAATTTTGACTTAACCACTTATTGATTGGGGCTGAAGATATAATATAAAGTCAATAATAAATCTAAATATTGAATATTTGTAATCAAACCAAGAAAGCAGTATTCTTAGCATTCGTTTTGAAATTTGAGGTGTTCCATTTCAAATTGATCCAAAGTTATTAAATTTATTTTTTAGGTAAAATTAATTAATCAGTAAACAGGCAGTTCTCTTATGTTTATTTATAATTTAATTTTAAACTGTTTATACAAGTAAAAGATTATTAATTTGACTAACACTGTATAATTTATTTTCAGCATTGGTTTTATATCCACCTTTACTCATAAAATACCTAAAATGGAGTGATTTCACTATTACTATTCTAAGTTTGATACTTTATACTATTTCATACACTGGAATTGGTTTATCACAAAATGTTGTTGAACTGTATATATGTGAGTAGTTATTCACTATTCATTTTTAGCTTTATATAAATTTATAACAATTTTTTTTAAATAGTTTAATTTTTTTTAATTTGACAAATATTTAAATTATTTCAGTTTCAACTTTAAATCCAATGAAGAATGGGCTATTAGTTCTTCATAGATCTATTCTCACAAAATGTGTAAGAGACAATGACTTAGGTATGTAGAAATAAAATATTATAAACAAGCCTTTAAAACCTTAATAATAGATTGATTTATTATATATAATTCTTTTGCCTTCAGGGATATATAGTAGTTTTATCGGTGTTGGTGAAGGATTCATTCCTCTGGGATTCCTTTTCTTTTACAATTACGTATTTAAAAGTACGCTCAGCACCTGGCCTGGAGCATATCACTTGATAACCACAGTAATAGGTCTCACTATGTTAACAAACATTTGGTAAGTAATGCTTTTATTTATCCTTCCCAAATGTTTACTCATACATTTCACTAAGAATAAAAAATAAGTTTTAAAAGATTAGAAGTAAAAATAAAGCATTTATATCTGCAGAATCGGTGAATAAGTGGTAACATAGAATTTTTTCCAAAATGAGTAAGTTGTACTGAGAGAAATGGAATCATGCCATTCTCCTAGTATTTGGTTTGAAATGGAGTTATAATATAAGCAATTATTCCTAACGTAGCCACTCATGCACAACTAGAAAGACATGATTCCACTTCCCAAAGTACAAGAAACTCGGTTTGAAAAAAATTCTACTTGACCACTTATTCACCCAAACTGCAGATATGACGTAATTTTAAAATTTTAAGTTAGATTGATTTAATTAATAATAATTATAACATTAATAATAATTCTTATTATATTATCTGCACATTCTTTATTCTGCATTCATAAAAAAACCTGTACTACCAATGAAGAGTTTTGGGTTCAGAAACGTGGTAGTGTCTGCACCCTCATTAAGGGTGGCAATTTTATTAACAATAGGTGAGCCCCAGGAGGGTCTCCAAAGGATCCATCCCTGCTGCTAACCTTTAAAATAATTTACCTGCATAGTCGTATCGGAGCCTGGGAACTTTGGCAACAACAACTTTGGCAAAAAACAATGCTCTACTATTGAGCCACCCCACTTCCAATAAACAACAAAATTGTTACTTCAAATGCATTTTGTTCATAACATATGTGTTTTTTGTTTTGTTTTTGTAAAACAAATTTAGTTTGGTAGTTAAAAAAAAAAATTAGTTTGGGTTAACTTGAGACATATAACAAGAAATGGATAATAGAAATCGGTAAACAGAAAAGGTTAAAACATAATCATTAAGCTGCTCTCAAACTTCCTGTTCAATTCATTTAGCTGACATATTCTCAACTTATAATTTAGACACCATGATTATTATTTTACAATATAAAACATAATATTGATTTTTTTCTAGTGTTGCTGCTTTTCTGTATAAACGGCAGTGTTGCAAAGATGGACAATGTAATGAGGGATGTAAATGCGCCTTAGCACGTCTTAAAGATCAAACTCTATGTGAAGACCAAGAAAAAAGCACAGATATTTAAGAACTCTTTAGAACGTTCTTGCCTGACAATCAAGACGCTCTACTAAAGTTCCTGTAACTTATTTATTTATTTTTTTTTTCCATTATTAACTATTACATTGAATCAATAATGAATTTACTACAAGACATACAAGTATTGCTAAAATAGTTAAAACTAAATTCACTATAATAATAGTATTTATTTAAAAATTAGATTAATCACAAATTATAAATTAATGATTAATCAAATCAATCATTATTAGAGCTTTATCCTAATACTTATAATTTATCCTATACAATCTCCGTGTAAATAACTTTTAATTTTGTTGAAATTTATGTAAATAAATGAGGAAAAGACAATTCATTGAGAATTTTTAAGAATTACTTGTTCATATTTGTAAATATATTCACCTTTTTTTTGTTACTTAATGTTTAAGAAAAAAATTGTAATATTTTTTATACCTTTTAAAAATATAGAATTAAAAAAAAATGTTTCATAAAAAAAATGTAAAATATATTCAATCATACTTTCAAAGATACCTTTTCAAATTAACATTTATTTGAAACCTTATTCCAAACCTGGGTGAATTGTGTACCTCATAATTAATTATTTTCAATGTAAAACCTTAACTTAGGGACTGATGGTGGGTTTATCTAAAGTATAAATTACAACATATTACAAAATTTTAAAAAATACAAAAAGGCTAACTTGCTTTTATATTTAAGATATATAAATTGCATATCTATAAAATCTATATTGGCACTAAACTTTCCATAGATTCCATAGAAAACTGCATTGCTTCTCATTAAATTAAAATCAACCTTCACATTCCATAGTTAACAATTTTTTAAATGAGATTCCACCCAAATTTATTACAGAGGTTTGACATTGCAAAATTTATAAATTTCAAAATTACATGCGTAATTAATTTTTTCTTTGCCTTTTATACATACTAAAGTACTGTCATTAACCCTTAAATGTATGTATATGACACAACATACATTGTCTGATTAAGAATCAATTATATGGGACCTGCTTATAATTGAATAAACGTTATAAAAGTTATAATTCCTGAAAAATATGTTCATCATAAGGTCCCTCTTTCGTATATTATTTGGAATCTTTTTCCTTCCATTGGTCTATTGGGGCTCTTATTTGAATATATCCTGAATAATTTATCTACTAATTACCTAAGATCTAATGATCTCCTGATGACGAATGCCATATTTCTGTTTTTTATTATTTAGTTGATTACTACTCTACTTTCAATATTAAATCCTTATTTCATTAATCAATCACGAATACAGTCAATCTTTATGAGTTGTGAAATCAATCATAATAAATTATACCAATAATATCATTTTAATCATATAATAGTGATTTTTATCATGGTCAAAGCACTTTAGACTAATAAACTCATCCCAATTTACCATTTTGGCCATACATCAGCCCATCTTAGCCTAGCTATTCTTATATGCTGCACCAAGTCTGGCTTCTGATACCTTTGATAAAGTACTACATTATTGCTGTGTCCAATTGATCTTTCTACTCCATACACCCTTCTTAATATTTTTCTTTCAAAGAACAGTAAACAGTAGGCATCTGGCCTAGACAGAGGTTAAAACAGTCCTGATAATTGTTTTATAATTTATAATTTATGATCTCGGCTCTTCTTAATATCATACAACTTCAATAAATTTTTTGCCCTGCCAAAAAAACATTTATTGACAGACAATTTTCTTCTTTGAACTTATGGGCCGGATGTACCATGTACTTTGACCAGAGAACCAAGGTAGCCAAATTTGTCGACACTTTCACATGTTTCGGCGCCAAATGTGATTGTGAGTTCTGATTGTTTGAAGGATTAGCCAACATATACCTTTTTATTGCTTAGTCTAGATTCATTAGTAGGTACAGTGTACATAGGTTAGAACGTGAGCAGTTCTGTTCCCCTCGTTAGTAGCACAGTGGACTGATTTGCCGAGTTCATACCTTGGGAATTATTTGGAATAGTTCGTAGCCTACAGGCTAACTATTTTGTTGCAATATGCAAGTGGCCAATATCAAACTTAAGTGATTTTGCATTATATTTGGATACATTGAATATAACAAACAGAACGAAGGTGCGCGATCCTAATCGGTCGAAACGGAATAATATGCTAATCATGCAGTCAACGAAAACGGAAATACACAATTAAACCTTACAGAAAATCTTTAAACAGTATTTCTATGGGTAATCGTTTTGGATTATGAAGGTAAAAACTTAGAATCGTGTAAGAAAGAACATTGCAGTATGAAGATAGATATCACGAATAAACTACTCAAAATGGAATTAGGAATTGAGAAAATGCACATTTTATCCGAAAGCCTAGTATGTTTGCGATTACAAACCTTTTTGTACGTCTTACAAGGAAGTAACGATTGTTTCCACTGAAACCATTCTTGATTGTTTAGTTCGTTAAAGTTTCCTGCTCCAGTTTGTTACCTTGTTGCTTGGAATGTTCACGGGCAACTGTGATGAATTATTATTTTCTCAACTAATTAATTATTGATAATTGGCCGAACTGAAGTGAACAAATACAGACTGTTAACAAGTATTTGTTGGTAGGAGATAATAATAATATTAGCTTCAAGTGTTAATTGTGTATGTCACTCTATTATATAAAAGGTTTTAATGTTGCATCATTTTAGACAGATCCAGGAACTACAGTTTGTTTAGTCTTCTGCCATGTATGATGATCAGTTAAATTATAAATGTGCTATATTTTGCTATATGATATATAGCAACATATAGCACTGCTTTTGAATTTTAATGGAATGCATCGATTTAAAAAATAAAACAAGCTGCATATTATTCTAATATTTTGATCTTAAGACTACAGTGAAAGATTACTAAGAAATTTTTCTTTTTTAATCTATAAAAGAAACCTAAAATAAAACATTCCATTAGGTATCTTATTTAATTTTAAAATACACAATATCTCAAAACAATACTCACTGAGTACTAAATTTTCATTAGGCTCTCTAAAGGGATACTAAATAAATACTACACTGAACTTAAATTTCAAGAATAATAATGTGGTAACCTGAAAAAAACCCTGTAATCACTACGACCCATAAACGAGTTTGGAGTTCAGTTCATGGTAGAGACTGCACTGTTTCATGGACAACGGTTCTGCAAGGTGGCTTGTCCTATACTAGGTCATGCTCAACCGCCAGGATTTCCCCCCTTATTTTGAGTACCCTATTTTTATAATATTTTATAGAGGCTGGCTGAGTCCCAGGAGGGTCCTAGATCCTATATGATCCATCTCCCGCCGCAAACAGACTATATAAGAGTAACTGCCTGCAGCGGGATTTGAACCAAGATTTCCGGTATGGCTACTCAGTGCTCTACCACTGAGCCACTCCGCTCCCTTATAAACTGGTAGCTCTACTAAAACATTAAGTAGCTACTGCAGTGCAATTAAATGAACAGTTGTATAATTTACAATATTGTTCTGCCGATTAAGTTGGTCTGCTGATGGGCGAACAGAGGTACCCCTTAGTACTTTATGAAATACTTCCACGATTTCTCCTGCCAATTGTCAACTAAGGTTGACTCTTATCTTCACGAATGTTTGCTCATTCACATAAAAACTTCTGAAAGATAGCATCTTGAAATTTGCAGATAGGTTCTTTGTATAATTTAAGAAAGAAATTTGGATAATTCCATCCCCAAGGGTTTCCCCTTAATATAATAGAGGTTCAAAGACTGTATGGAACCGGTCCATTTTGAAGTTGGACATATGAAATTTTGGATGTACGAGTAACTTATAGTTAAAAAAAAATTAAATTATATTTTAAAATGATCTGTCACGAAACTTTATGTGGCAGACCAAATTCTACGCGAGCGAAGCAGCGGGCAAAAGCTTGAATATATATATATATATATATATATATATATATATATATATATATATATATATATATATATATATATGGAAATGAAAATGTGAATAAGTTATTAAAAATATTAACCTCAGGTTTATTCAATTAAAAATATTTGAGTGCAAATCATCTTCAATATAATGTTCCGTCCAATACCTGTCAAGTTGATTGATAACTTTCTTACTTATTTAGGTATTTTGTCTTAGATCTGCTGGTCATAATCCGATTGAATGATAACGGTTTCAAGAATCGGCAAAAGTACTACTCTAGTCAGGTTGAAGACAGAAATTAGATAAGATAAAATTATTTCGATACGTACATTTATGTGTTCAGTGAGAAAGGGGGCAGTCATGGGACGAACATCTTTCTGGCACAATGTGTCAGCCGAGCCAGCTCTATTGCTCTACGCCTTCGTCATATTTTCTTACTCCGCCGTGATGCCGAATCTCATTCAGCAGAAAGTCTGCAGCCCGGATTCACCGCCATCGGTTGATTTCGTCTGCAACGACACTGATTTTCTAGATGAAGCGACAGGTGACAATGAAACTTCATAATTATTAAATTTATAAATTATAGTATTAAAACTAAAAAAAAAAAAGCGCTTTATAGAGAACAAAACTAAAAAGCAGAAAGTAATTTTCAATGAGATTAAAATATGAATAGAGAGTTGAACGAAAATATTTCATTTTATCGTAAAAATGGGGTGGTTGATGTTACCTGTTGTAATAATTTATTGACTTATATTGGTAAAAGTAGAGTCATTATGAAAATAACTTTTACTCAGTCATGGAAGCAAGGTCGGTGTTTCAAGTAGCGGTGGCACTTTTTCATAATTTTCTAATTGAACTGGAACATTTTTCTTTCCTTCATCATAAAAATTACGAGGAGTATAGATATAAGCTGAAATACTGAAACGTTCATATCAGATTAGAAGAAATGAAACATAATATACTAAAGTTAACCGATTGGTCACCACAATACACCAAACAAAAAATTAGTTCCCCAATCCTTTGCTGGACAAGGGATGTTACATCATTAAAAAAACCTGTACCACTACAACCCGTGAACGGTTCTGGGGTCCAGTACATGCTAGAGACTGTACTTATTATGGGCACTCAGATTATAGAAGCTTGATGAGCCCCATAGTCCGCTATGGTCCTGAACCCACATGATCCATCTCCGGCCGCTAACAGACTAAATAAAAGTCTTGCCAGCAACATGATTTGGATCAGGAATTTCGGCATGTCAACTCAGTATTGTAACACTGAGCCACTCCGCTCCCTACATACTATAAATTTTTTTGTATAATAAAGAGAAACGGCATAGAAATGCAGTTTCGCGTCCATGGAGGAAATGCCAATTAGAGACTAAAGGATGGTCTATCAAAAATATTCAGTGACGCCAACCGCATATTATATCCATGCATTTGCAAGTAATACTTTTTAGATTTGAATAATAATTCAAAATTTTGATATATTTAAAGATGTTTTTACCGATATATCATACTTTGAGAAGCTAACGTAATTTCTAAGCGCTAAAGAGGTCGTAAGGTCAAAAAATGTTAAATATCATGAAAAAATTTTGAATTTGTATTTGTGTGTGTTTATTGTGATTTTAGTCAATGCTTTTAATAGCTTTTTAGCAATAGAATTTTTAGGACAAAAAAATAGATCCAAGGAAAACAATTTCTAAAACTAAAAATTTCTAATCCAGATTCAATAAAAATATCCGACTTCATAAAATAAAATTATTACGTCAAAATATTAATAGAAAAATATACATTTTACTAAAGTATTGTCGCTAATTATCCCTCTTGGACACTGGCTACCAACCAAGGGGCGTGAAGACAAGACAGGGTAGGGGCAGAGACCAGTTGAAAAATGAATTCTCACAGTTTTGGTTTATCTCTTACTAGCACTTCTTTGTCTTAAATTGAAACATATAATGCATAATTACAACCCATGAAGGGTCTTAGGTTCAGCACAGGGTAGGGACGGTACTGTTTCTAAGCAAACGTATGTGCATGGAGGTGATTTGGCCGATATCACGTTCAATCACCAATTAAGGGTACCAACTTTATAGGGCAAGATGAGCCACAGAAGGCTTTGCAGATCCCACAGGGTCGATCTATGGCTGTTATAAGATTAAATAATTTATCTAGGGCCTCAGCCAACATAAGAACGAATATGAATAACAACTATCCTCCAGTGATTCGTTGTGGATCTTGAGACTAGAATCAAAAATAAATTCCACTTACACTTATTTTTTAAAGTTTGATCTATGATTTGTTTTAAAAGATGGCCGACCAGAATTATTATATACATTATGCAATGTATATACAATCATCAAATAAGGTTATACAGATTAAGAAAAAGAGGAATATTAATAAAAAATCTATATTATTTCATTAAACTATTTGGTTGAAAATCATTGGTGCAATATTAATTAAAAATAATGACCACCTGTGTCAATAGATAAATTTGGAAGCTCTTTAAATGTTTTTGTTGTTGTTACTTTTGTTTTATCAAGCTAAAAATAAATATTCAAAAGCCATTGAGCCCATGTAATTAAGTGAACTTCGAGATAAAATTAATGAATAAACAATATTTTCGAGTCATGCAAGTGTGATGCAGCGTTTTATGACCACCTTTTTTTTTCGGACAAATCTCTTGACTTGAACCACATCCTCAGCTGAAGAGTAACACCTCCTTATAGGTATTTGAGCGGAAAGTGTTGCGCCGAATTAATGGGGTGTGTTTGAGGGCAATCAATGGATATGGATAAGCAATTGGGAGCTGTACGATTTATATAATGAGCCAGATATCTTCCGTTTTATTACGTTTTGAAGTATCAGATGGGTAGGACATCCGCCATCTTGCCAAGATGGCGGGCGAATAACCGTAAAAAGATTTTGACAGAACCCCTATTTGGTCGTCGGAGAGTTGGCATTGCAAAGCTGAGACAGGCTTTGGACTGTGTGACCAATGACACTTGAGAATTTTTTAATGTGTGAAACTGGGTGGCAGCGGCACAGACAATAAGCATTCTTATAATAATGATTAAAAAAATAGGCATTCACAGCATACTTTTAGAGTTCCTCTCACTCCCTGTCACCTAGCATCCTGGGCCGAACAAAATTGCCTTGCATATACCCTTTTCTTTGCTTCCCACATGTTCATAGCTAGTTCTTGTATAATCTATATCAGCTCTGTTCATTTTTTCCAGTTAGTTTGGTGAAATTTTCTTTTCCTGACATATTTCTAATGCATTCCAGAATCTTTTCAATAAATTGACTCTGTTTTTTTACTTCTTTTTAGGCCATCAATATTCCCACTCTTGTTAGTCTACCCATCAGAAGTGCATCCTACTGTTCACTACTACAAAATGGTAGATTAAATGACTGGGCCTCTATAACATCACATTACACACACACTGCACAAACGAGGATGTGATCAATATGGCTAGTACTTGAGCCATCCTGAGAAAATCAGCTTAACTTATGTAAGGCAAAGGTCATGATTATATGGGACTTAAATATTGGAATAGTTGCTATTCCTCTTCCTTTATGGCTAGTTACTTTTCGTTCCAAACCATGGTTCCTTCCTAATTTGGTCATTCAAATGGTATTATTATTATTATAGTTTTGTGTAGTCTAATAATTATCAATTTAAGCAGTAATATCTGTTTCGTCACTCAGTATTGTCAACATTCTGACATTAATACACCAGCATTCAATCACACCAGCTTTTGTCCATATTTTAATGATACATAATTATTCCTCAATTATCCTCCTTAATCAATCCTTTTTATTTCCTAGCCTTAATATTTCCTTATAATGATCTGTTTTTTTTCTCCGTTGACACTCCTGTTAATCCGGTATACTCTACCTAGTAGTGTGCTGTTGCAGGATCAATTTTTGTTTACTCCTGGTCCTTTGCGCTTCATGACATTCAACATTGACAACTGTTCTCTCTTCTTTCACTTTTTCTCAAGCATGACCTCGTTTGCTGCTTCTTTACTCATTATTCTGCACTACTTCTTCTGTTCCTAATCAGTCATTGGACCCTATCCTATTTTCCATAACCCTTTGGTTATGTTACTATTCCCCTATTCTTTAAAATGAACCACTAGTTGTGAGGATCATTAGTTTCAATATAATATGTATTTATTATTAATAAACCATGTAATTTGTTAAATATTTTTGGTTGCAGATATAGTTACTGTTCGAGCAACACTGAAGCAGTCTCTTCCAACAATAATTCTTCTCATTGCTGGTTCCTGGAGGGATTCCACAGGCCTGAATAAACCCATAATGTTTTTCGCATTGTTTTGCGAAATAGTTGGGGTTTGCATTCAGGTCTTTTCTTACTTGGTTTGGTCAAGTTCACCTTGGAAGACTTCAATCGCTGAGGGAATTATTAATGGTTTAGGAGGAGGCAGCAGTTTGTTTTTCGTTGGAGCTACTTGTGCCATTACTGACAATACCAAACCAGAAGACAGGACTTCACGGTATGTTATGAGTGTGTGAATATAAATATTTATATACATGCCATTTATTTATAATCTTTGACCTTTTCCAAAGATATGTGACAATTAATTTGATATCCTTATATGTGGTATATATATTGATGCAATTTCAATGTTACTGTGTATAAATCTCGTTTGAGTTTAGAGCTCTTATCAATCCAGCTCTCAAAGGGCAATAAACTAAAATATTTCCTCGTCAATAGCTGCACAGAACTGGAAACTAAATAAAAAAGTTACATTTAAATTATCCTTACCCAGAGAGAAAAAGTTAAGTATCTTCTAAAGGGAACGTGGTTATTGATAGAACCTACAATGTCCTTCTAGAAGGACACAGAAGTTGGATTTCTAATTAAGACAGAATAGCGATTCTTCTGTGCAGGTGAAATAATTGATCCTAATATAATCTTAAACTTCAGGAAATTCCGAGTCGGTGAAAAAAAAAAATTGAATAATAACTCTGCATTATGAACATTCAAAGTTAATAATTCTAAACAGAGAAATATTTAGAAGTGATTTAGAAGAAGTTGGAGCTAAAATACTAACTTTTGAAGTACAATTTTGATTATTTTTTCTTTCACAAAACTACAACCCATTATTACTCGAGTATTACATACTTTTCTTTTTTTAAGACATAGTTATAATTCATAGTAGGGAGCGGAGTGGCTCAGTGGTAGACCACTGCGGCAGGAGATGGATCATATGGGATCTAGGACCCTCCTGGGGCTCACCCAGCCTCTATAAAATATTATAAAAATAGGGTACCCAAAATAAGGGGGAAAAACCTGGTGGTTGAGCATGACCTAGGACAAGTCACCTCCTTGCAGAACCACAGTCCATGAAACAGTACAGTCTCTACCATGTACTGAACCTCAGACTCATTCACAGGTCATAGTGGTGACAGGTGTTATAATTCATAGTCAATCCACATTATACCAATTTGAGGATCACCGGAAGAAACAAATACAAGCTCATATAAATGCAGGCAAAATATAGCACAAGTCACATCGCCATTATAAAAAAAGACCCAGCAAAATAACCTTATAATGTTGTATTGAGATGTTTAATGGTGATGGGTCTTTTATTTACTTTACTTATTAATTCCTCTATTTGATAGCTCTTGTTTAACTATTAATATGAATTAATACAGTACATTTTATTTTTGCAGCTAAACAATTTTCTTATTAATATTTTTACTATCTTCACATTTTTCTAATGTAATTAAGTACAATTCATTGAGAAAAATTAACCTTAATCTTCAGATTAAAATTTAATATATGAGCTGTAATATTTCCACTTTTTCATATTTGTGATATCTTAAGGTTTCCATATTAATTTAAAAATATGGGCCAGTGGGCAAATGTTTTTATCACTTAGCACTTAGCAAAGAGTAATGTTTTAAATCTTATACACTTATTAAATTTTATTATTAAATAATCATCTTTAAAACCATTTAAAAGAATAAATATTTTTTTAGATCCAAATGGACTAATACAACTTTCAAATATAATAGCTCATATTATCTTTTCAAATACTAACAAATATGTTTTGGGTTGTGATTTTAGTCTCACATTTGTTTATTCATCAGTAGCTTTTGGAGCTTGCTTGGCTAATGGTGTATTTGGATACTGCCTTACATACATGGGCTATACATGGTTTTTAATTTTTATTATCAGCCTCCATGTATCTTCTGGTGTCCTGGTAATCATATTTGTCAAGGATAAAAAAATAAAAGAGAAGAAAGGAGAAATTTACCAAATGTTAAAACAACTACTGTCTGCTTTTAAAAGAAGACAAAACATCATGATCATTTGGTTTATGATTTTTGCTTCTTGCTCGATCACTGTTTTTGCACTAGGTAAATGAATAATATATTTGACATTTTATATAAAAATCATTTTTGTTACATTGTGATTAAGCCACATTATGGAGCACTGATTATGCCTTAACCGTTAAAGATCAAAAGTATATTTGAAAGGTTCCAGTTCCAGTTCTTGGTTAGGACTAACTGCATCTTAGTCATTTGTTAAAATAGAAGTTGTTGATATGCTGTAAGCTCAACTAAAGGCCTGCTATGTCTTGGGGAATTTTCCCAACCTAAACTTAATTCATAGCCGGAATAGCAGAAAATGAAGTTTATCCTCTGAGCTTACTTCAACAGAGAAAAAAATAATTCAAACAGTTATTTCATGACTAACTTGCACTACAGTCTGGGGTGGGCATTGGCTTCCTTGACAACATTATGCCAGTCTCCTCTGCACAGTGCTCTTTTAACCCCTCTCCAATTCAGGATACCGAGTTCTGTAAGGTCCTTTTCCACATCCTAGAGCCACTATCTCCGAGGTCTTCCTCCTGGTGCCATACATCTTACCAAGCAGGGCATTTTTAGGAGATCTGTTTTCCTCAACTCTAACTCTATGGCCCAACCATTCTATTCTTCTTGCTTTATTGGACTGGATCATGTTGCAGGATCCAAATAGCTTGTACAATTAGTGCATTGTACAATTCATAGTGGTTTTTCCTGTTTCTCCATTCACCCTTCATCAGTAGAGGTCCGTATATATTCTGAAGAATTTTTCTGTAGAACATTCTTTAGGCATTTACTGTAGGAGGGAATAATATCAAAGTTTAATTCATCACATCACTCTAGTAAGGAAATTTTCATCTACTTAGAAGATTGAAATATTACCCTTTCCAGAACTGATTGAACTGATCTGAGTTTAGTCATATGCATCATTATTCAAAACTTCCTGAGTTACCTTAAGAAATGAAAAAGTAAATTAATTATACATTTGTGATTTTAGAAATTTTGTACCTACTTACTACTGTATAATTACTGTACCTAATTACTTATCACAGTGATACTAAAGCATCACTTTTATTTTAGCAAGTAAAATAAAATAAAACAAAGCAAAAGCAGTTTATCATTGTATTACAAGTCTTTTTAATTTTTAGTAAGATTGATACTTGTATTAATAATAGCTATATGTTAATTAGATGGTACTTTGTAAGTGATTTACTGATTATTTTAATAGGATTAAGAAACAATCTTTCAACAATAGCCTTTTGCTATTAAAATATTTTGCATTGCATTGAACTAGGCTATGAACAGTATAAAAGAGACCCTCATCATATAAATTCATAAAAAGAATTTTATGTTATGAGCGATGGATGTTAAACTGATATTGTTATTGTATTTTATTTGAACTCAGATAAGATCGTTAATTGTCTGCAAGGATTGTTTAATTTTGTTACATCTAGAAACTATTCATATTCTCCTTTCATACCCCCTGCCAATCAAACTTTTACCGTCATTTAGTTGCTCAAATCGTTGAAAAAATGTTGATAAATCATTTAGTTTATATATGCAGTCCCGGTGAATATGTGGTTAAATCAAATTTTGTCCAGAGTGAGCTGATTGTATTGAGGGAGGTGATTCATGTGATTCTTGCAGTTTTTGGTTTGAAATGGAGTTTTAATATAAGCAACAACTCCACTTCAAGCCAATGCCTGACTTAGCTCTTTATTCACTATAAAAATAACATGATTCTGCTTCCCTAAGCACAAGAAGAAAATTAAACTTAACCACTTATTCACAAGGGCTGAAGATATTTGCATGAATCAATTTTTAAAAAATTTTTTTATTGAACATAAAAAAATGTATTTGTAATAAAGGCATATAGGTTTGCTTCATTATCATACATAAAAGTTAACACATTTATTTCTGCATCAAATTGATTTTCAATTTTTTTTTCACAGCTGAGATAAATGTATACCAATATTATCTCCAGCAAACCTTTGGTTTTACTATAGAGCAGGCTGGACTTTATTCAGGTTATCGATTATTCGTTGGCTCTGTAGGTAAAGAAACTTATAAAATAATTTTGGAACAATAAATCTGAATTAGCTAATATTTTATAATTAATGAGAGAATTTTTTTCAGGTTCTATCATAGTCCCCCCTATACTGATAAAGTTACTAAAATTGTCAGATTTCCAAATAGGAATCATTTGTTCTTTAATAACAACTGTTTCATGTGTTTCAATGGTTTTCGCTGCAACAACGTTGCAAATAGAATTATGTAAGCTTGGTACCTGAACATGAATTATTATAATTTTATTGTTAGTATTTACTAACAATTATAATTATTATTTTTTTTATTGTAGTTGCTTTGTTAGATGTTACAAAGATGTTTCTATTTGGACTTCCTAAGTCAATAATTTCAAAGTGTGTGAATGAAGATGAAATAGGTAATGAATATAAATACTACATATAAATACATATAAGTATGTAAATATAACATTGTAATATTATGCATTAAAACATTTTTTTAACAAAATTATTTCTTTGTAGGTTTGTTTGTTAGTTTTTGTCTTACAGGAGAGAGCATTTTACCCTTATTTGTTTATTATATGTATGACCGTATTTACACTGCTACATCTAAAACACTTCCTGGTGCGTTTTATTTGGCAACTGCATCAGATGTTATAATCTTATTGATTTTCTACAGGTATTGTAAATATTTTTAAAACATATGTATTGTTAATGTGTGTCATTAATAAGATTTCAATAATAGGGCAGGCGCTATAGATAGTTGAGTATCCAAAATGTGAGGACCGGTAACTATGATCAGATTCTTATTCCTGAGACCCCAAATAATAACAAAACACGTCTTGCCACCAGCTGTGATGGTCCCTTCCCCGCTCCCTTCACTTCCCCTCTCCGAGCTAACTGTAAGCATAGCGCGCTTAGGTATTCAGTGTGTTTCGGCATCTATCGACGTAGAAACGTTTCTTTATTAAGCCATGGTTGTTGTATACGCATAAAACAATTTGATTTTTGTTTTGAGTGTATATTTAAAGTGTGATATATTGAAAAACTTTAAAAATGTCGTTGAAAGTGATTAATTTGAAAAAAAAGACCAAACGAACAGTTATGTTTATTTTGTGATAAACCAAATGATTTAGTGAAAGAACCAAGGTCAAGCACGATGCTTAATATTAAAAAAACGGATCAAATAGAGAATGAAAGATAGAGAAGCCTGGCCTTGCGTGGAGACGCCTTGGGAGAACTGCAGGGGATGCCCATGTCGGAGCGGTTTAACTACAGGGAGCTTATTAGAAGACTGGAGATGCGTTTCGGCCACTGCCACTTGGACCAGCTTTATCGCTCACAGCTAAGAAGCAGGATCCAGAAGACCATCAAGACGTTGCTGGAATTTGAAGCGGATATTGCCCGGCTGGTGAGGAATGCCTATCCATCGGTCACCCACGATGTCTACGAGTGCTTGGCTGTCGACAAATTCCTGGATAGACTTCGGGGCCCATAGACGCAACAAGCAGTGAAGCTCGCCTGGCCAAAAACTTTGGGGGACGCATTATCTCAGGCCATGGATTTCGAGGCTGTCAGACAGTCAGTACGGGGCCATGCACGAGTTCAACCAACCAACCATGACAATCTAGAACTCGAAGACACTTCCCGCTGAGAATATCTTACCAACCACTTGGGCATTACCGACTGCCACGGAGAGCCAGCTAAGGTCTACGGGGAGACACTTGCCACCTTCATCATCGGGGGTCAACATCTAAAGCACTGCGCTCTCATGGCAGAGATCGATGAAGATGTCATGTTAGGCACGGATTTGATGATCGCAAGCTGGATATGGCGAGAAGTTTGAAGTCGCTGAGAGACGAAGAAGTCATCCTTCGGCAGGGGAAGGACCTCTACGCACGACTGCGCTTAGTAGAAGACACCACTTTACCTGCACAGAGCCAAATCGTAACGCATGGGACGGTCAAAGGACATCTACCTGAGGGTCAACATGTGCTGCTTGAACCTGGAAGGCAAGAAGAACAGGAGAACGGATGCGGCGTACAGGTTGCAAGGTCTCTCATCAAGGTCGGACGTACCACTCCAATTCGACTATTGAACCTGAACAGCTTCCCAGTAACGCCGAACAAAGGAACACCAGTCGGGGAATGTACAACCGCTACCTCATTGGTTTGTCAGCTGCAACGTCATACCACCGAGCTGTGAGGACTGCGGGAAGAATTAAATGGATTTGTAGACAAATCATGTCACGACCTTTCGTCTGAAGAAAGCGAGGAAGAAAAGAACATGATTACCCGATGGCATAACGTTTTCGAGATCAGCCCAGGACCATGGGGTAGAACGGATATGGTCCAGCACAGGATTGACACCGGGGATGCGAAGCCCATCCGACAGGTCCTGCAGAAGCTGCCGTTAGCCAAACGGGAGGACGCCGAGAAGATTATCAAGGAGATGGCGGCTGATGGTGTCATTGAGCCTTCGAGTAGCCCCTGGATGTCTCCTGTTGTATTGGCGAAGAAGAAATATGGCACAACAAGATTCTGCATCGACTACTGCCTTCTGAACAAGGTCACCAAGAAAGACAGTTATCCGCTTCCCATGATTGACAATACACTGGACATTCTAGAGGGGTGTAAACTTTTCTCTACCTTGGATCTCCGCAGTGGATATTGGCAGGTTGGATTGGCACCTGAAGATAAAGAGAAGACAGCGTTCTCAATTGGAACTGGACTCTGGCAATTTACAGTAATGCCATTTGGGCTTTACAATGCCCCTGCAACATTTGAGAGGCTGATGGAAAGCGTGTTTAGAGGTTTCTCTTGGGAAACATGCCTAGTATATAATAAGTATAGCAAACTTAGACAACATCATTGTGCTGGGAAAGTCCTTCGCTCACCATCTGAAGAATCTGGAGGTCTTCGAACAACTGCGTGCACATTTTTTATTTTGTACAAGATTTTTTACAAACAGCCCTTATATCTTTGGGAAACCTTGACCTAAATAATGAACAATTGAAAGAGTTAGAAATAGTTTGCACTTATTTCTTTAAAAAAAAAATTATTTGCTGATGAACTCAGATATAAACTGATTTCACAAAACATAGGTTTCTGTTTTAATTTGATGAAAGTGATATGCACATCAGATGCTTTGCATTTGCATTTATTAAGGACTACAGTACAAACATTTATTTGGAAAAATTCTTATCAAACACAATTACACCCCATCGATTATTGTTTGTACGGTTATGAAAAGTTGAATGCTGACTTACGTCCACGACAAATGACTAAGCCCCCTTTACCAGAGTTATTAATTCAATCTTGTAAATGTACTGCAAATTGGCGCACAATTTCTTGCAGTAGCAAAAAATCAAAATTATTTTGTATTTCTATATGCAAATGTATTAATAACAATTGTCAAAATATAAACGAGTAATTGTTTGCCTACTTCATGTATATTTTTATTTCAATTTACTGTGTTTTTCTATATATGTATAATCTTTTTTATTAATAAAAAAGATTTTATTACTTTTATTTTAATTTTATTTTTTTCATTTAACAATCCATCCTTACTTTCAACATTAGAAAAAAGTATAAATTATTAATGAAATAATCATTAAAATGATTTTATAGATTGTACTCAATACATTTCCTTTACAAATAAGAGTAGAGGGGTAAAAAAAAAAATGGACCAAATATTTGACCGGCAAGATCCACATTATTAATTTTTGACCATTTCTTAATTTAAATCCATTGGTGGAATTTGGTCCTCAAATTTTGCATACTCACTTACCTCTAGCGCCCGGTCTATAAGAGCAATAATAGGTTTAGCAAATACAAACCTAATTAATAATTTGTTGTGAGAATTTAATTGAAATAATGAATAAAATTTCACGATGTTCATAAATAATAGTTATAGTAATCTATAATAGTAAGAGTATAATAATATAATAGTAATAGTAAGAGTACGTATAATACTTAATATGATGGTGATAAATTATGTATTAACAAAATATAATGGTCTAACACCAGTTTACTAGAGAAGAGTTGATTTGTTAATTTTGGTATGCATATATCCTTCGGGATTTGCCCTCAGCATACTAAGAGAGGTTTAGCAAGTAGTATTATTGAAAACTGCCAGGATAGAATGGAAATTCTTAAATGTTTAAAAATTGTTATCTGTGAAGGTAGTTGGATAAGTATCCAACCTGAGTCATTGATTCGGACAAGTAATGTAAATAATTATAATAATAATAATATAATAATTATAATTATAATCGCTTTATTTTAATTTTTTCCGAACTAACAGTCTCTTCCTTGGGAGGTAAGAGTATAGAAAAAAATAAAAAATCCTGCTACTTCATTTTGTATATACTCTTTAGAAACAATATTTTGAAAACATATCAAAATACAATATTTTCTAATTGTTTTAGATAGGTACTTCAAATTTGCAAAACAACTAATTTTTTTCAAAGCTATCTTTGTTGTTTTGTTTTTTTTGTGTTGATATGCAAACCATGAAATCGTATTGCTTGAGGCTATTAACAATTTTATAGTACATAATAAAATAACAAGGCAAAAATAACCACCCTAAATTCACATGTTTGATTAATAATATACATTTATTCAAGGCTTCCTAGTTAAATTTAATGAAAAAATGTATTTAATAGGTAATGAATAAAAGTGGAGATAGTGGGCTGCTCTATTAGACGTCTCTTTGAATTTTTATAGTTTTATTTAGTTTCCATACTTTATGTAGGACTTAAAGTAAGGAACATTTTTTATAATATTGAGGAGTATTATTGGTTACTAGTTCTTGTAGTGTTGTACAAAGCTGGTTGTGAAATACAGAGAAAAATGTTATTCCGCAATAGAAGTCATAGGGATGATTTTCTTAAATAGTATTAATCTATTTTTAAATGGTCCTGGCCTTCATTAATTTTTAATAAGTTCATAAATAAATAACAGTTCAAAAATCTTTATAATATTTACCATACTACTCTAAAGTAGCATACCCAGATCTATAGCTGCCGACATAATCAAGATTGGCATTCATACATAATAATGACCAACTCTCCTTATGGCCCTTGCGGGACCTTGACCTTCTCAACAATTCTCCTCTACATAGACACAGAGATCTTTGGCTGCCTTTCTCCATCTCTCGACTCCCAACGAATGAAGGCCGTCTTCAACATCTTGCAGGCAATAAAGTTTTTATTTCCACTCAGATGCCCCAATAATCATCATTTTAGGAAGTATTCCATTGTTTGGATATGTCCCAGCCATCTTATTCTGGTATTTTCTTATGATAGAAACAATATCTGTCATATCATAGAGGTTTCTTATTTCCTCATTGGTCTTCATCCACAACTGCTCCCTTTCCTATGTATGACCATAAGTATCTATTCTGCTACATTATGATCTCAGTATTTATATAAATTTTGATGAAGAATTGTGTAGCTGTTCAGTCGAAGATTTTTATATAAAATCATGAACATTGATTAATACAATTATATGATATGATTTATTTCCTCTAATCTGGTATGAACTTTTCAGCATTTCAGCTTATACCTATACTCCTCTTAAGGCTTATGATGAAGAAAACAAAAATGCTCCAGAGGAATTAGAAAATTGTGAAAAAGTGCCAAAGCTACCTGAAACACCCGAACTTGCCTCTAAGACTGATTAAAAGTGTAATAGAATAAAAATAAATTAATAAAAAAAAAGTCAATAAACCTATAATTTGATTTTACCCACAGCATAATACCTATCCTTCAATTCGAAAATTGTTTTTTATAGATATCACTATTATTTTGAACAGCTAAAGTCATGTTTAATAATTCAATGTTAAGATCTAATCTAAAGGCTAGGAACACGGAACTAAAATGTTCTGCCCATCTGTCCATAACACCTTCTTTTTCTTCTACTATTCTACCATTCTTATCTTCAGAAGTGATACTTTGGGCTGGAAACCTTGATTCATACAACTAGCTGCTCCCTTTCCTAGAGAATTTCCTAATTTCATTTTTACTCCTCTGTTCATCAATCTCTTCTACCTGTTTCTTCAGGAAATTTTTTTTTGCACAATTTGTTTATTTTGCTCTCTTTCGACTCACTTGATACTTTTTAGAACTCTGTCTTGCAGTGTACTGTAGCATAGTCAATCTTTGTTCATTCCTAATTCTTAGCGTTTCACGACATTCATCATCAAACCATACTTCTCTCTCTTTTTGTTCTTTCACCTATGACCACTTCTTTGATGGCTGTAATGATCTTACACCACTTTCTATCAATGCTTTTGTCATTAACTATATTCTCTTTCTCTAGCTCTTACAATAGATCTCAATTTTACCTCCCAATTCTTAAAAAAAATTTAAGTTCTCAGGATCTTTAAACTTTTCGAGATTTCAGCTTCCTCAGCATTCTAGAATATCATTGGTTATTTCCTTGATATACCTTTTTGCTTGTTTTTTTGTTTTATCCCATTTGCCAATCTTGTGTATGTTCTGTAGCAACTATAATTATCAATTCAGCATTTTACTCAAATCATAGAATTTGAAATAAGGGTATTCATTTCACATATAATAATACATTGAAGAGACTTATGACTCAACAAGTTTGTTAAAAGCTGTTGAGAATTGTATCCAATTGTAGACAAAATCACATGCAATCTTTTGATAAACAATAAACTACTATTGCATTGCAATATGAAGTGAAAGTATATAAGTAAGTGGAGTAAAGTAGGAAACTAAAAGTATGTACTTGCCTTTAGGCTCATCATTTTAAAGTTTTCTTCCACATAGAACTTGTTTCACGAATTCCAAAAACATTTTTCCATTTATAGAAAAACTCCTCTTGTTGAATTAAATTAACACTTTAACTTAAGAACTAAATGATGTTCTAGCTCTGAGCATTTGGCATTTGGTAGACAATTAAAATTAATTTAATTTAATTTAATACATACAGCTCACTGACTGAAAAATTTAAAATGGAATTCCAAAGAAGATATTGAAGAGAATATGTTTTTTCTGTATTAAGAAAAATTGGATGTATAGGTAATTAAAATTTATTAAAATTATGATGGTGTGCAAAATTACAATAATTTCCTCATAAAGATAGGTATGTAAGTCTATTAAGTGTAAGTGAGTGTTGTTAATGCATGACAGTGATGTACGTGCATGTAAATATATTTAACTCTACACATTTATTCATTGTTCATTTACTTTTTGTTAGTTCTGAAGATGAATAACGCTGATTATTTTGATAATAATAACTGGATTTTGTCTTTACATACAAGGATTATGATAACAGATTATTTTAATTGATAATACATTATTTTTACACCCTTTTAATCCATTTTATTGTTGAAAAATTTTAAGAAAAACTATTAAATATTTACAAATAAATTAAAATTTATACATGAAATCTGAAACTAGTTAAATAACCAATGTACTTTTCATAGTAATAGGGAAACAATTATTCAATAAGCAATAACTTATTAAATGTACAAAATAAAATGTAATATATCTATGCCATTTTTTTTAATTTATAATTATTGTAAATGGCATTTAATAATTTTTGTTGAATACAGGAAAAATCACAGTTCCTTAACTAAAAAAAAAAAAAATAATACTTTAGTCAATTTCTTACAAACAAAAGTATACAGTTTATATTTCAGAAATTAAATTTATACATCAAACATTTATGCATAGATAAGAATGTCATATAAATTAGCAGATAAAGATACAGTAAGTATTAATGAAATAGAAAAAATAAACAAATGCAATTTACAAGGGCTAGGGAAAGGAAAGAGAAGAGCTTATAAGATTATAATCAGAGTTTCTAGGTCACTGTAATGGTTATTCTTCTATATCAAAGCTTACATAATAGGTCATGGTTGGCAGGGTACAATGCGTGATAAATATAAATGAATATAATGATTATTATGACTATTCGTTCATCCATTATTCTTTTCGCATTTCTATTACAACTGTGTGTAACGTGCTGCAAAGTGTGACATGCCGAGGAGGTATTCGGTTTCTGCCCAAATCTTTAATATTATTACCTTTCAACATTTCTCTTTAAAATTTAAAAAAAGAATGAGGAGTAGAGTGATTTATTAAATTGTTTGCCATCTTGCTAAACTAATGTTTCTACTCATAGTGAAATTATTTGCTCATTTATTTGTCAGAATGATTATTGCTTTTGGTTTGGCTATATTCTAGTGTTTTAAGAAATTATCTGTAATATTTGTATTTATAATACAATCACTAACAATAAAAATTAAAAGGTATTTAAAGTTAATATTTAGTATGAGCCATATTTAATTGGAAACAACATTGAAAAATGTCTAATGTTAATAATTTAACAATTAAAGGAAATGATAAACAATATTTTTTTTAATTTCTCCAAAAACTTGTTTTCTCGATTCATTTAATGAACTATTAATTTAAATTAATGTTTTGAATTTTTCACACATAACTAGGATCTGAAAAAAAATCATTCCAAGGTGATATATTCTGAGGAGATGGTGTTCTAGATAGGTTTGGATAGAAGGGACTGTAACAGTAAACAGAACCAAGCGATGCCACTGCTGGGATCCTGTTGGGTATCCCGAGGTGATGAGGAGTGACACCAGAATAAATATCTTTTGATAAGGATGATATGTGAAACCTTTCCGAAACACTGCTCTTACGCCTGTACCTTGGATTTTGAAAGTCTTTCAGACATTTATAATTACCTTCAAACATTGCTTTGGCCTTCTGAAAAGCCGTTTTATTATCTTCTTTTGTGTCACTTTCTTTGTCAGATATATTTTTCGGTGAATTATGCCTAGATGAAAGTTGACTCAAGTTATTTTCGATGTATATTTCTTCATGATGGGTTTCAAACAACTCTTTCCCTTTAGTCACAATACCCTTTACTTCCACTTGACGATCTTTCATAACATCAGTATTTTTTTTAAATGCACCATCTTCCCAGTACTTTTTCCATTCGTCAACGCTCTTGGAACCAGTCTCGATAACTTTAGTTTCTTTACCTGACCCATAATGAGCTATGCGAACTAGAATAGCTGCATCTTTAACATATTTCACTTTATCAGAACGATTTTTCTTATTGACGTGGTAGACTTGGTCTTTTTCGAACAAATTTTTCAGTGATGTAGACAATGAGTTCGAAGATAGAGCACGAAACGATTTATCACCACAAGACTTGGCTTTCCTAAGACCACGAACACTTAGAGATAAAATTCTATCGAAATCGGGAAGAGAGAGAGTTCTGAAGCTTTCAGTGATTTTCTTGGATTCTCTGTTTCTTTTGCGAGACCAATTACTTTTGGATTTGATTTTTCTTGCTTGCAAATTTGGATCACTATTTGAAGTCGGAAGCTGCTTAGATCTGGATGCTTTAGGTTTTTTGATGTTTAGATTGTTTATTTCCAAATCTGGTTCTATAGTAGTTAAATGATTATCGCTGTTATATTGCTTTGACATTTTATCGTTGTTGAAATGACCTTTACGCCGGTGGTTCCGATAGTTCTCCTTCTCTTCCGGACTCTCCTCGATTTTGTAAATGTCGTGAAGGAGCCTGATACCAGTGAGGTTGTGATGGTATTTGGAGAGGCCCAAGCTGAGGGCCAGATTGGAAGGATGATATTTCCTCCAATCCTTGTAGCCTTTAGTGGATTGGGAAACGAAGCAAACATTGTTGTTGTCATGGGCAGTCAGAAAAGCGGCTCGGTTCTGCCCCAGGGCCCCAATTTGTCCCCGGCCATCACACGGTTCGCTGCTAACTGCATCATCCCTTGCCGCCCTTTCCAATTTCGCGCTTCGCCGGGCGGTGTAACGGGATTCCAACTGCGATAAAAATTGATCTTCCCTTAAATGGTTATGCTCGGTTAGTAGATCTTCCGTCACGCCATATTCGCTAATAGTTATTTTAGGAACGGAAACATTACATGTTGGATCTATGCTGATTCTAGAATCATCGCGGTCTGTTTCTAACACGTTTAATACTTTGAGATCTGTATTAATTTCTTTAGGAAGGGCATTACTTAAGCGCTGATGAGAATTTAAAGAGCAATCATCTTTGTTTAATATTTTCATAAGGCTACCATTGACAAGTGATTCTGTTAAATCTGATTTGGTAATAGATGGTGGTTTAGCATTTTCTAAACTTAAGGGAGATATGTTTTCGTTTGTATCGGTCTGTTTATCAATCTTATCCGGTGATCCTACTGAATCACTCTCCTCAATATCTCTGTCATTTCGCCTTATAACATACCTATCGGAAGATACAGTCCCGTCTTTATTCAACCTGAACAAGTGTCCATTTTCATCCATGTACATTTTTTCTGTGACGAAGTCTACGATTCCGGTGAGGATAGGAGGTCTGACTGGGATGTCGTACCAGAGGGCCGCTCCGAAGTTGCCCCTGTAGCCAGGAGGAGCCTCTTCCACTGTAAGGACGAAGGGAGCGCCCGGGGCTGACCTACCGAATCTGGACACCTTGAGGAAATAACGGCCCGGGCGAGGAGCGACGTAGCCGACGAGGAGCATGCTGTCCTTCATCTTGTACTCGAAGGTGATGGCGGCGGGCCCTTCGTTGCTCACTTCCAAACCGTCTCGGATGGAAGGGCTCACGGCGAACATGGCCCTTCGTCCGGAGTAGGCAGCGACCAGGCCGACTCCTCTAACTGTGACCTTAATGACAAAGAGTATTAAAGTACAAATAAATAAATAAATTTGTAGCTAGTTTAATACTATCCAAATATTGTTCTGCTTTTATGTACTATACAAACTTATAAAATTAATTTGCCATTGGTAATAAACGTTTTTAGGTACTATCCTCTTAAGGATATTAATTTTACATTCCGATGCTTCTTTTTAAGAGTTTTGACGTAACAAGAAATATCGCCAACGTATAAAATGTATTTATTGAAATAACATTTACATTTAAATAATAATAACATGTAAATAAAATTTATATTATATCTTTAGGCCAATTGATCGCTTTTATATGTAATATTTCCTTAAATAAGTCCTTCTGTCTGTACCTTTCTCGAAACATAAATTTAATTAGATAGGATTCTAAATAGTCTCTTTTGGTTTCTCTTTCTTTCTAGTTTCACCACTTTGCACTTACCCACATTTTTTGTTTGGACCAAAGTTTGAGTATGGACGTTTTCAGGGTTAATAAAATTATAAGAATGGTTGACAAAAAATGATCGAAATCAAGCCTTTTTAATTCTTCGGTCTTGTACGACTTCCAGCAGCTAGTTATTACTGTCGAACATTCCCTCACATATTCAACGATTTTATTACTTAATGCCTGAAATGATCTGTCCAAGACTTCTACTAAAAAATATTCCTGTGTTTCACGACAAATAACTCCCAGAACTCACTGTGGCAGCTATATCATTTTTCTTGCAAAAATGCAACTGCTTCTCTGTTTTCGGAAGATCCCACGTTAGCGTCATATTTAATTAATGAAACACTAGAAATGGCGGAAAACAGTAGATACACAAACAATAAGAAACGTCAAGATTTTACAACTTTGCTATATCCTTTAACATTATCAGTAATAGCGATCCTCTAAGAGGAGAGTACCCGTTTAAAAAGCGCGAATATAACAAATAGAATGAAAAACAAGTATTGCAAATGAATGACCACATCCGATTATCTTATAATCAATAATTTCAGATTTTAAAATTAAAACGTACTTTAAAATAGTATGAGCGCTTAACACTTGAGGTGATAAAATACAAGTTCATCACTTTGTACAAGCAGATAAGGCGCTTGTCAAACAGGTGCCTACACAAGAGACACCTATTAAGGACATACTCTGTTTATTTAGGCCTATTCCATAATACTTACTGATGGCGGCCGATCCGGGTGGATTTCCTCCTGGAACGGAGTTTCCTCCTCGCTTGCGACCTCTTCACCTACGGACAGAAGTTGGTTCCCTATATAAAGCTTGTTCTAAGAGTTTCTAACTATTTATGAAACAGGTAATAAGAGTGATGTTTATATTTCTTTAGCAAGTTTCTCTTTTATCATAGAAAAAGTATATAATTCTAAAATGATTTATTTGTGTTAATTAAAAGTGTTAATTTATTTAACATAAGTTACAAAAAATTGTATTATGTTTTAATATTAACAGAAGTTACTAAATTTAATCATATAGTTGACCATGTACATACCTTTCTTTTTATTACACATTGGGAAATGAAATTTTGCCTATTAAAGAAAACTTGAAGTATTTTATTCATTTAAAGGCGTATATTGCTTACATCAGAAACTTACCACGAATCAGAGACTGAAAAAATCTAATTTCGAATAAAATCGGGATTACTTACTTTCATGTAATTTTGAAGAATGAGTAGTATAACAGCATCGCAAAAGTACAACTACTGGTATACTATCCATTCTACATACTGATAATATATACATGGTAAGTAATCTTATTCCAATCTTATTCGAAATCTTCCTTATTACATTTTGCTCTGTTGTGCCATAGTTAGCACGCTTTAGTCTTCAAAACATTTTGACAAAGACCACTTGTGTTGATAAATTTCTATGTTTTCCCGCATGCTCTCGGCCAGTTCCTTGGTCTCTTTGAGGAACGCAGCTACAGCTCTTGGCGGGGAGGGCTCGGAGAAATCGTTCACATCTGCCTTAAGGAAGATTCTACCGGCATTGGAAAAACTGAAATGGTTCATAACGTACCACGACGAAGAAGAAACCCAACAGGCGTCCAAAGCGCTCACATCGACTCCGGTCTGAAGGATAGTCTTCAACTGGCGCGTTAAGAAGAAAGGTACTCTGGTGCAGAGAAGTTCGCCATACGAGAAGTGCACCCAAGTTCCGGCCAACAAAGCGGGTACAACGCTGACTAGATTGTTCCTGCAGTACTCAGCCAGGGATCCGAGGTCTTTGATGAGGCTACTGTTGGACTCTTCCTCATTCTTGGTGTTCCTCGCTTCGTAGGTGGGGAAGAAGCCTCTTTGCTGGTGGCAGAAGAAGAGTCTCCTCCAGACAAAAGATCTGGGAGCCAGAAGATGCCCGTTTTCGAGAAGAGCTTGTGCACGCTGAAGGGCCTGTTGGCACTGAATATTCCTCAAGTCTTTGAAATCTTCATGAGAGAAGATTCTGATCATGTTGGACCTAAGAGTATCGATCAGAAATACCATCAAGACTATACCAAAATGTACGAAGATTCCTATATTGAAATCTAAAAGAAGTTCGCTCATTTGAACAGGTTATTTTCTTGTATAGTATTATTTATATTTAAAAATCTGAATGAACAGAGCCATATGACGTTTAATATAATCGATTTCATAATGTATTTTTATATTTCACGGTTGTTGCATTAATCTTGAGTAAGCATAATTAATTTTAGTGTTTACTAAAGGTGTTTTAATGGTATAATCTATTTCGAATTCGTATTAAAAATATATTATATCTGGCGTAGGGAAGTGGTGACCCCATCGCCCGGTCATTGTACCGCTGTCAGCTACTGGCCCTCCAGGCTGGGGGAACAGTACTTGTGCATACATACATTACACAAACACAGCACACTGCACACAAGGTCATTTACAGTACTTACCTTGGTCTGCAAGCAGTGAGATGGCAGCCAAACATCAGCAGAAAAGGGTACGGAGAGAGGGTGGATAGCCCAACTACCCGAAACTTTAATTATCACGAAACCCGAAGATAAAAAAAAAATTAAAAATTCACAAAAAAATAAAAAAGAGGAGGCTAAGACCTGTCACCGGGTTGTAGCGCCGTAAAAATAAAGCAATAATAAGTAAAAATATATCATTCATCATTATCAACATCATCATATTGTTTTCCTCTTCTACCGCTGTGTAGTGTGAGGAAATTGCTTATAGAGCCTGGGCCAAAAATATATCATTACGATATTAAATGACATTTTATTTATACATTACGGTTAATTATTAGAATATCAGATTAATTAATATTAAATTAATTATTAGAGTATTATTACCGTTATTATTGTTACAAAACATAAATTGTAAAATAAAAATAAAATTAATTTTCGCCGATATTAGTTGCCAGTCTATTTATTGATAATGATATTTATTTATTGGCGCGTTAGACTCAGATAGAAGTCTTTGGCCAGCTCAACACTTCTAACCCAATCGTCCCGATCGCCAGCTCGAGAAGTGGAGACCTTACTCAGCCTCAGATCTTCACAGACGGCATTCTTCCATCTAGTTTTGGGCCTTCCTCGAGGTCTTACCCCTTCAGGATTTCCTTTATACAGCTTTTTAGCTGTTCTTTCTTTGTCCATCCTATACAACTAATATCGCCCAGCCACTTGATGCGTTGAATCCTGATGAAGTTCGATATCGTTAGGTCCCCATATAACTCACTCAGCTCCTTGTTCCTTCTGATCCTCGGTTCGTCGTTTTCTCGAAATGGGCCGAATATTTGCCGTAGAACTCTCCTTTCGAATCTATTCAGCTTTTCCACGCTGGATTTATTCAGTGTGAGGGTTTCACCAGCGTACGTCGCTAGTGTCCTAATGATGGTTTTATATATCATCAGCTTGGACTTTACGAGGTGTGGCTATTAAACAACGAGACTGACGTTGCAATTAAATTTATTTTTATTTTATACATAATTACTTACTATCACCTTCAATATACACCCCTTCTCTATCCCTGCAACGCTCCATGCGAATTTTCCATTGTTGGAAACAGTGCTGGATGTCATCTTCTGTCAGCTCCTTCAGGACGCGTGCCGCTTTCTCTTTTACAGCTTCTACGGACTCAAATCACGTCCCTTTTAATAATAATTTCACCTTAGGGACTAGATAGAAGTAAGATCTGGTGAATAAGGTGGATTTTCTAACACTGGGGTGCTGTACTGGGCTAGGAACCTCTAGACAGATAACGCGGAATGAGCGGTCGCATTGTCTTGGTGGAGAACCCGTGATTTGTCCTTCCACATTTCGGGTCGTTTTTCCTTACTCTTTCAAGTAGTTTTGCAATTACCCTCAAGGTAGTAGTATTGATTAATAATTGGACCTTCAGAAACCCTGTGAAGGTACACAATCCCATGAATATCGAAAAAACAATCATCATTAGTTTAAATTTTGGCTTGCTCATTCCAGCTTTTTTGGCTTTCGGTGAAGTTGAGGTGTTCCAGTGCATGGATTGGCGCTTCGTTTCCAGATCATAAGTAAAAAGCCATGTTATTATCACATGTTATTACCCTTTCCAATAAATTTGGGTCATTTTCAATGGCATCCAAAGTACCCTACACTCATTTTTGTGAGCTGCTTGTTGTTCAAACGTGAGAATTTTTGGGACCATTTTGGCACACACTTTTCGCATTTTAAACTTTGTCGTATACATTCTTTATCAATGGCTATAGCTTCAGCTATTGCACGAATACTTAATCGACGGTCAGACCAAATCAAATTACCGACTTTTCATATTGTCATCCGTTTTTGACGTCGAAGGGCGACCTGGCCGCGAATCACCTCCAACATCTTCTTGGCCATCTTTAAAACGCTTAAACCATTCAAAAACACGTGCCCGCGATAAACATTTACTGCCATACACTTCTTTCAGTAAATTACAAGTTTCAGTAGCGGTTTTTCCAAGTTTGAAGTGAAATTTCACAATAATCCGTTGCTCTATTATTACACTAACCATTTTATCCGGCAAAACAGAAAAACAACACTAACGCGAACGTAGGCTCTGATTAAACTATATTGCTTACAGAAACGGGACTAACTGCATACTAAAGAGAAAGCTTCACACTAAACAGCTGTCAGTCAATGGCGGTTGGCGCATGCGTACTTGTTCCGCAGCAACGTCAGTCTTGTTATTTAATAGCCACACCTCGTACTTCTCAGTAAAGTATCATGGCTACGGAGCTTACTTCTCAGGAGCTTTGAGATCCAAAACATGCTTTATTAGCTGATACTATCCTGGCTCTGATTTCCTCCTCCTCATCCAAACTCTTGTCTATACGGCTTCCTAAATCCTGGAAACTTGACATGCGTTGAAAGGTGTATCTTGGAACGTGTGGTCTGGTTTTTTTTACTATTTTTTATTACCATGACCTTGGTTTTCTCCTCATTCACCTATAACCTCATTTTTTCAGCTTCCACTTCCAGCCTCTCAAAAGCTTCTTTTAAGAGAATCAGCGATCTTCCTACTAATACAAGGTCATCAGCATATGCAAGAGTACCCAGACTACGGTTAAAGATGGTACCCTTCATCAGTAATCCTGCCCTTTTAATGACACTTAGCATTACAATATTGAATAGTAGAGGTGCCAGCGAGTTTCCTTGCCTAAGTACTGTACTAATCTTAAATTTTTCTATTGTTGAGCCATTTTCCCTTACGCTGCAAACTGTTAATGGCAACGAAGGTGAATCATCAATCAGAGGAGATGACCAGGGGCTAATTAGGGACGATAGATATTGGGCACGCATATATTCCTTTAGCAGGTATCAGCTCGTCCAGGCGACGTATACATAAGATGTTATCTACCCGTAATTACAAGTTAATCACATTCTTCCATCACAAAATGGATTCGGTTCAGTGGTTCAGTATTTTTTTGATAGATAATTTGCATCCATAAAAAGCTTATATATGTGCATTATAGAATAAAAGCGGCCGGAGATGGATTCTTTGGGATCTAGGACCACATAGCCCATATAGATCGGGGCTTGGTGGTCCTATCAAATATCAAAGCATAAGATATCAAAATAAGGGGGAAATTCTCGCGATTGAGCGTGATCAAGGACAAATCCCCTCTCGACCCAACCGTTGTCCAAGGAACAGTACTGTCTCTACCACGTACTGAACCCAAGACTCTGTATGGTGCAGGTTGGTTTTTTTTATTTGCGATACAGGCAGATTTAAAATTTAATTTCCAAATCAACAAATTAGTGGGTTGTCACACATGAAATTCCTAGCATTATATTTACTATCTATAATAAGCACTTGTTAATCCTCTATTTGCATACCGTGTTTGTTTTTTCCCAATTAGGCATACATATTTTAGTACAATTTTAACCGTGGCCATGGAAACACGTTATTTCCGAACGATTTATGAGTACAAATTCGGTCATTCCGCTGCCCAGGCAGCAAGGAATAGTGATCATGTTTTTGGTGAAGGAAGTGCTAATAAAAGAACCATCCGTCGTTGGCTTACAAAATTTTCCTCAGGAGATACGACATTAGAAAATCTGCCCAGTAGACGGCCAGTAGAGGACGAAGATCTTAAGAATGCTGGGGAAGAAGCCCCTCATAAAACAGTCAGAGAATATGCGTCAGAGCTAGGCCCAAGTCGTACGACAGTTTCCAGGCATTTAAAATTGATCGGAAAGGAAAAAAAGCTCGATTCCTGGGTCCCACTCGAGCTCAACGAACGTCAGCAGTTGAAACATCTAGAAGCATATGTTTCTTAGCTTGCTCGTCAAAGAAACGAACCATTTTTCGACCGCTTAATAACTTGTGACGAAAAGTGGATCATGTATGACAATCGACGCCGATCTGGCCAATGGTTAGATGCCGATCAGCCTCCTGGGCACATGCTAAAACAGAATCTCCATTCGAAAAAGTCAATGGTTACTGTATGGTGGTCTATGGCCCAGGTCATTCATTTTTCTTTTCTACTAAAGGGAAAAAACAATTGATTCAACATCATACTGCCAAGAAATTGACCAACTGCATCAAAATTTGATCAAGCAACACCCGGTACTGGTTAACAGGAAAGGACCTATTCTTATTCATGATAACGCCCGACCTCATGTTTCAATACAGTCAGTGAATAAATTAAAGGAGTTGGGCTATGAAGTCTTACCACTCCCCCCACATTCCCCTGATCTATCTCCTACATACTACCACTTCTTTCGGAGTTTGGACAACTTTTTGCAAGGAAAATTGTTTACCAATGATTTAGACATTAAAAATGCATTTTCTGAATTCCTTTCATCACGTGACTCAACGTTTTTCAAATCTGGAATAGAAACCTTGATAAGCCGTTGTCAGAAGTGTATCGAAAATTATGGTAAATACTTCGAATAAAAAATATGTTAGATTTGATCTCAAATTTTATTTTCTTCCTGGTTCTAAAAACGGTGATTTCATGTGTGATAACGCAATATAATCTAATTCAGGAAGTAATCTATCATTAATAGATGAACAAGTGGAAATCCAAACAATAATTGAAGCTCGTTTCAACTTTCACAGTTGAAACCAATTCAGAGAAAAATAAGAACCTAAACATTACATTATATTATTCTTCCCAACTACTAAAAAAAAAATCCTGTACCACTATAACCCGTGCACGGCCCTTGGGTTCCGTACATGCTAGACACTGAACTGTTTCAAGGACAACGGTTGTTCAGAGGTGATCTGTCCTAGACCTCGTTCAACCGCCAGGTTTTCCCTCTTATTTTTGGTACTTGTTTATGAGGGTCCTAGATCCTATATGATCCATCCCCGTAATATGTGTATTAAATGTGTAAAAAATCAAGGGAGAAAATTAAATTTGATTTATGTTTGCTTTTCTTTCAGACGAGTCAACATATTTTTACATTAAATACTCTCGTTAAATAATACTTTTAATTTTTATTATTAGATATAAGAATAATTTTTATTAACTTTACATGTAGGGAAAAATATTTATTTATCATCCGCAACTTTTTATGTTTATTTATTTTTTGCAGCCATAGCATTTTTCAAGTCCGCCAACATATATTTAGTTTTCTCTTTCTGTTTATTTATTTACATACGGATCGAATCCCATTTCGTAACAGGAAGTAATAATCTCAGCTTCAAGGACATTTTTATTCCAGACCTTGACAGATTTCTCTTCATAAGATGGCACCTGTAAATGCAGGGCTTTGCTTGGACGGAAGACATCAGCGACGCTATTTCTTGGAGGTTGAGGGCAAGTGAAAGGCTTATACAGGACATTTACCCTCAACTCTAAAATCATCTCGATGGTGCAACAGAGCTGTAAAACTTGGTCGTTTCCAATATCATCCAGATATTTTATATAGCGAAATTTTTTTTTTTTAGTTAAAAAATATATATAATATTATTACATTATTGGGAGAGTAGATCAGCGCGCAGAGTGATGAGCAGTTATGCTGAATGGCCGGGTTCAAATCCGGCAGTGGCAGTAAATTATTTAATCTGGTAACCACGGAATTTCGGACCATAGGATATAACTAAGGGATATACTTCTGTTCCGTTTTGAACATGGAATGAGCCTTTATATGTATGTTATTAAGCTGTTGAGAAAAAAAACTGTTTTTTTCTGCCATAAATGCCTTCTTATCTCTCTCAATATATATATTTATACATTTGGATTATATACATATTACATAATTATATAAATATACATATGGAATTCCTACAAGAGTATAAAAATAAAATACAGAATTCACTCGTAAAATTATCGGATTTTTAAAGTTCGTTCCACCGAAGCATTGCATAACTTTGGTTTACATATTTTTTACTTTGAAAAATTTCAGCGCGGAGATGAAACCAATTAAAATGGTTAACATTTATACTAAATCACATTACACGTGTATTTTTTGTGGTAATATGCGTTAAATAATCGAAATATTTGAATTTTATTAATCACGTTAAATTATGAATTTTTATTACTTTGATTGAACAATTTTATTCAAAGTATATTATGCTTAATATTTAGCTCATTCTGTAATATTAATAATAGTAATGATTTTGGTTTCACTAAACCAGTTCTTAGTTTAATATCGTATCGTACATTTCTATCAAAGCATATTTTGTTAAACGAAAACGATAGCTATTGGAAAAAATAAAAATATTTGAAAAAATAACACCTTGCAATAATAAAAAAAATAAATTTATTATGAAGTAGTAAAGCATATCATATTTTGTTTGTATAATTCCATATGAACGACCCCTATGATTTATTGGTTATTAATTATTAATCGTCAGAAGAATTTATGGTCATACAAAGGAAGGGGAACGGTTTTGGATGAAGTGATCAATAAAGAAATAAGAAATAGGACACCAGATATTGTTTCTAGCTTAAAGAGGACCAGAATAAAATGGCTATGTCCGATGAATGGAGCTCGGTTGGATTCCTAAAATGGTTATTATGGGACATAAGGATAAAAGAAGAAGCAGATTTAGACCTAGACTTTGTGGCTGCAAGACACCCAAAACTTGGCTGCAAGATGGAGCCAAATCTTCGGTCATTGGGAGTCGAGGAATGGATAAGGGAAACAGAAAACATATTTTGGTGGGGAAGATGATTGCTGAGGAAGTCAACTTACTGCAAGGATCAAAGAGCATTATTAAGAATTCTTTTTTTTTTTTTTTAATACAGATTACTTGGTCTGGATGCGCAATATCACTTGATAGGCATACATTGCCCTGTAGGTTAACAAACTATAAATTTTTAAATCATTCATCACTTATTTCTTCTGGTTCTGACCGTGTTGTCAAGTACTTAGTCGACGTTTCGCTGAGGAAAGTAGATATAGAAATAGATGCAATCCATTTTTTCCATTTAATTTTTTTTTAAAGTTCTATATTTTGTGTAATAGCTTAAAAAAAGACAGGAAAAATGGCTTCGTGATTTGATAAAAACATATATAATTTAACTGATCGATCACGAGAAAATACTAAACAAAAGTAGTTGCTTTGTCCCTTACTAGGCAACGCCGATCAAGTACTACATCACTAAAAACTTTTTTAAATAACAAAGAGATATTATTTTATCAATAATTACCTTTTGAGTAATCTGGGCTGTCAGGAATGTCAATTAGTTTGGTCTTGAGCCAATATAACAAATCTGCTACTAACGCCAAAAGGAAATACACCAATAGCAGAAGTTCTTCAAGAGCACCTGAAACATTATTTTAAATAGGCCAAATATATATTATATACATTATATTTGTAATTATATAGCCTTTAAATTGTCTCGTGGAAAAATAGATAGCTGGAAAAGTAAAATTGTGGTTGGCATGTTCCATCTTAAATTTACACAGTTACTGTCTCCCTTCAGCTTTTAGACAATTTAGCATTTATTCAATTTGAAGTGAATTTAAGAGCATGAAACAAGGTCACCTGTGGTCTAGTGGTTAGCGTAACAAACTACTAAACCCAAGATCGCGGGTTTGTAGCCCGGTAGTTGGCCCTAGGATTTTTTTAAGGGAGTAAAAAATCCTTAGTTACGCCGTCCTTCGGAAGGGACGTTAAAGGGAGGTCCCGAGCCTGTACGATGTCAGGTACTCGTTAAAAACCCCTATCCTAATTAAACCTGGATAGGCAAAATTTAGAGCTCCCACTGTAGCATCGTCCGATTAGCCATAGCAGCATAAAGTGACGTTAAGTGAACAAACAAACAAGAGCATGAATATCATTTTTACCAAGCTGGAGGGTTCCTAGCCTGGTAGATGGAATTAGGATTTTTTAAAGGGATTAAAAACTCTTGCTTTTGCCATCCTACGGAGGGGGCGTATAATGGTGGCGAAATTTAAGACCTCCACTGTGGAATCATCCGATTAGGTATAATATAATAAAGTGAAGTTAAATATATAAACAATGAACTAAGTGCTTAAAGAGACATCTGTTTCAGTAGAGGTCATTAATGCTATTATAGTTTTGTAACAGCTCATCACTTCCAGCAATGTGGTTTACATTGCAATAAATAATATTATTTTTAGAATTTCTCAACACTATGCCATTTTGTGAGTCAAACATAATTTTAGACTTGTTGCAAACAATGAAATATAAATAATATGTAATAAGCAGCGATAAAAGTAACGAATAATAAATGAAGTTAGTTTATGAATTGTGATTTCACAACTTTAGGGTTATATTTTTAATTGGATGATTTTGGCCAGGTTGATAAGCAAGCTAGTTTTATAGCTTGCTTGAGATACCCATTTTAAAAATTCACAGTTTTCTTTTCTCATCAAAAAATATAGTAAATTTTATAGTTTCATAAATCTGTATGAGGGTCTAGGCAGAAATGACAAAAATAAGCATAGTCGATTTGGTCGCGTAAGTATGAGAAGGCATTTTAAAATGTTATTAATGTAATATAGTATATAGAAATTGTTTAATATAATTATTGTTTGCTAAAAATATATTCTTATTTAAATTAGATACAAATTTAGGACTCGAAGTTAGTGAGCATAAATAAAAATTAAATATTTTTATTTTCTATATTATTTCTGCTATATTTCCAAGCAGTCAATAGAATATTTTTGATTCTATCCAACATGAGGATTTTATTTATTAAACAAATTTGAAATAAAGTAGTAAATAATAAAAAAAAAATTTAACAATTTAAAAATTTAATTGAAGCAATAGCCTTAAGATGGAATCCCCTCAAATACAATAATCTGCGTACTCTGCTGTGAACTTACTGAACTTAGTTTTTTGAACCAAAAATTAAAAAAAATGGGCATAAATAATAATAACACAAGTATAATGGTATAATTTATAGTGGAAATTATAATTATTTTTAGAAATAAACTGGAAGAAAGGAAGCGTTGCAATATTTTTGATCTTCTTATCGAACATTTTTCAATAAGAAACACTTCTATTTTAATATAAAAGTTTCATGAAATCAGTTTTGAATTCCTGTAGTTGTTAGAAATCTCTCTGTGGCCAGGTTAATTGTCTAAATAATATATTAATGTCTGAATTCTGAACTGAGTGCCAATTATTATTATTTTTTTTTTTTGAAGAACTTTATAACTAATGCAGTAAAGGACTATAGGTTCTTGGGTTCAGTGCATTGTAGAGATTGTAGAGATCCTTTTTATAGGATAACGGTTGATCAGGGAGGCGATTCGTCCGAGATTACGCTTAACCGTCCGCTTTCTACCACAATCAGGGTACCCTCTTTATAGAGGCTGGGAGGAGACACTGAATGGTTTGCAAACCCCACAGGATCCATATGTTTCTGTTAACTGATTAAATAATTTATCTGCCACAGTTGGATTTGAACCCCGGACATTTAGCACAGCAATTCAGTACTATTCACTAAGCTTCTCCCCTCCTTATGAAATATTTAATTTGTTTATAAAACGAGAAAAATAATCACTCGAAAGAATGATATATTTGCTAGAAATGGAAAATAGTTCATGATTACTTACTCTGAGTTGTCTCGAACTCTTTTGTATTTTTGCCTCGTTTTCTGTTTTTTACTGTCAAATGCGCTGTAGCCATTGATTAACACATTTAACTAATAATTATCTGAAATTAAATTATGATTCTTTTATTAATCAAAACATTAACATTTTATCCTACTTTCCAAAGTAATTGGGTAACTTAATAAGTAATTAAGTAAGTAATTAGGCTTCGTCAACCTTTGACCGGCGGGTCACCAAATGACCCATTTGATAATTTCAAGAGTATAAGAGTATCGGTTGTTGCTTGGAGTTAAGTCAAAATAAGTTTTAATTTCTCATTCGTTTCGTTTTTAATATTCTTGAAATTAAAAATAATCATGAGCTTTATTATGAAAAAAAAGTGTAGTTATGGGCGATGTGTAAGTTAAAATTTGTGACTTAAGCTTAAGTTTAAACTTAAGCGACAATCTGGGGAACTGATACCATTTCAGTCGACCCAATTTAGTTTCGAAAATAAATTACAATACAGAAAAATTAATTATAAAACATAACCATTGTTATCGAAGAGAAAGTTTATATGCAAATAAAGTTTGTTCAACTACGTTTGTAATTATTTTATTAATTATTTTTTTTATTATTAACTACATGAAGAAAATATTTCTGACCCGTTCCATTTAATATTTAAATTTTGGTTGTTCTTGGCCAACGCCCTTAAAAGGCTACCGACCCCTGACTTAAATAATAACTTCTACAGAACCACAAATCAACTGAACAATATAATAATAAAAACTATTTTTTATTTTATTTAAACAAATAAACAGCCCTTCCACTTACCTTATGCCCATAACAGTGTTGAGTGCCTTCGGTCAAGTCGGCAGCGTATTGATTGGATCTAAGTAAGTAATGCGATTAGTGACTTCAAGAAGCCTTGAAATCAACATAACGTTTTCAGTATTATTTTTGAGTAGCAGGTGAATATATTTATTTTATATTTCTAGTGTGATATAACTAGAAATATCAACTTCTACAAATTAAGATTAACTCGGAAAAGGTGTTCACTTGAGCATTTCCATTACACAGATCGTTATTTAAGTATAACTATCGAGCCAATTATCCTATTGAGATATTGTCTAGCTATACTTGAATAAAAATACAGGGAACAGGCATGCCAAAATTATGTTATTTATGCTACGAGGTGAGAGATATGACTTGCAAGTCTCAAGATTGTTTCATGATCTGTCCGGGAATAACGAAGGCGGTGTTTCCCTCACGGCTCCACTCTTTAAGTTCCAAGATTTTTATTCATTGCGGCATTTCCCTCACAGAGAAACTCTCAAAGCTGGTTTCCAACGCTCTCAAATATTCGTTTCCACTGCAACTGATTATTATTTTTCAATAACTTACAAAATTTTGTTATATATTTTATTAATTATTCTTCTAATGATTTTATATCCTACTTCTTCCTTGGTAGCGTGTCATGAATAATTATATGTTAAAATTAAAAAGAAATAGTGTTGAAAATCACAATGTGAGGGAAATCCTGACGGGGGCACCTCTAACATAGATGAAGGACACCTCTCCCCGATTAAGCACTATAAAATCTCAATCCATTGTCAGATTTTAATTCGTTCTTTAGATCCAACGCCTCCCTTCATATTTCCAGTCCCAAATGATAATTCCATTACTTCTCGCTTCACTGTTAAAACATAAGACATTACTATTGGCTACATCTTTTTATAATATTATTTATTTGAAATAAAGTTATAATTTTACTGAAAATATTTTATGAATGATGATGTTGAGAGCGAGATGGGGGGGGGGAGGGTGAATGTTGAAGGTTATAAATAATCATGTAGGTGAATTATCCATGGCCTTTGTGTGAGTGATTTTGAAAAAAAGTTCAATTTTTTAGATATAATTATTTATTTTAATAATGATTCACTCTAAGCCTTTTTTTTGGTTCAAAACTGTGTCTTTCTAATGTATTTCATTATTATATACATAAAAACAAAACAAAATATTTCTTTACATACGAATTTATTATCATGCGCATTATTTTTTAAGATAATCATTTAAATTATATGGTATAAAATATTCTAATAATGCACTTGAAACGCTTAAGTTAAATAAAGTATATAATTCGATAAGGATTAATATTGTACTCGTCTAAATAGCTTTCCAAATACCGCATTGTACATTATCAATTTTTTACAAGATAAAATAGGTATAGGTAGCTAGTCTTGAAAGATATAGCAAGCTATCTTTGATTTTTTTGTAGATCTATAAAAGAGGAATATACCGTCATGCATTGTTTGATTATAGGCCAAAGGGATTAGCCAGCGTCTTAAATGAAACCTCTCAGGCGGCTATGCTTTTTCCAACATTTCCAATTATCGTAATATCTACAGGGAATTCCAACCTACTTACACAAAACCTCGAGAAATTATATACCTAAACCTTTCTGGTGAATCACTCTATCTATTGGTAAAATCCGCACGAAAATCTGTGCAGTAGTTATTGAGTTTACCGCGAACAAACGCGACTGAGGACTTTGTTTTATAATGTGTGTAGGAAAGAATAGGCAGCTTCATCAATGAAGCCTCCCAGGTGTCTATTCTTTTTCCTACACTTCCAACAGATATCGTTATATTCCAACCCATTTACACAAAACATTGACGAATTATATACATAAACCTTTCTCGTGAATCGCTCTTTCTATTGGTGAAAACCGCATGAAAATCCGCTCAGTAATTATTGAGTTTACCGCGAACAGGCAGACAAGACTTTGTTTTATAATATGTATAGATAGATAGAAAGAAGGGATTAGGCGGTATCATCGATGAAACCTCCCAGGTGGCTATACTTTTTCACAACAATTCCAACAGTTGTTATATTCCAATCCACAAAACAGACCACCGGCCCCTTCTGTGGGTAGGAAATTTAAAATAATCATCGGCGAGAGTTACGCGGTGGAAAGAGATCCTCAGCCAATATAACATGGAGGTGGTCTATAAGCCGGGAAAGATAACGTGGTGGCGGAACTGATTATCCTGCGCTCTTCAAGTCAACGTGATAGAACCTGAGGTAGGCGAACCGTCAGGAGAACTGCAAAGATTTATCCGAGAATGGACGCCAGACGGGGAAGGAGAACTCGGGACGGACCATCGGGTCAATGAAGATTCCCCCAACCAGGATGAAGCAGGAGAGGAGAGATCAACGGAGGTGGAAAAGCTAGATGAGCCCGTGAACGATAAAAACAGTATGGAAAACTAGGACAGCAGGGCTTCTGAAAATGGAATTCTCCAAATACGAGAAGCAAAGTATCGTTTCTATCTAGTCTCAGCCGGTAGTCAAAGAGGATCAGATATGCAGGGTCTTGAAAGATGCGTCCAAGGTTGGTGCGACCCACTACCTCTATGTCGGAAATGGGACGGTATGGTAGAAAATCCGCAGTCTATGGAGAACGGAGAAGATAGGCCTTGACAGAACGTTCATTATGGTAAAAACGATAAGGGACGCCGAACAACAGAAGGAGGTGACATTGGCGTACCATCAAGGCTAACGAATCATCGAGGAATCAATGAAACCACATCAGCCCTAAAACAGAGGTATTATTGGGCAGGGATGAGGAGAACGGTGGAGGATATCGTGAGAGAATGCGTCATCTGTCATACCGCGAAGTATGATCGCCACCCCCCCATAGGATTACAAACAGAGACGGATACCTCCACAGCACCGTTGGCGGACCTGCAGATTGACACTTTCACGTGGAGGGGGTTCAAATGGGTGACGATAGTGGACACTTGTAGTAAAATAGCTATGGCCCGCCCGGTGAAAGAGAAGTCGGCAGCAGCAATCACTAATGCTCTTCGCATTTGGTTTCAATTCTACGGGGTACCGGAGAAAATTTCCTCGGATTGGGGCAGGGTGTTTGATAATGCCCAATTGCGTATGGAGATGAGAGACCTCGGGGTCGAATGGCAGTGGAATACACCTGGTTATCCGAAGAGTAGAGGAGGGGGGATCGAACGACTACATAGCATCCTGGGAGAACACCTGCGGGTATTCCATGTGGACAAAGGACTGGAGGCAGTACAATCATTCCATCCACATGGCCACTGGGTTCCCCCTTTTGAGAAGGAGAGATGGGAGAGGTACGGTAGTGGACGAACACATGGCGGATCGACTAGTAGTCAATAGAGGCAGGCTCGAGAGAACTTGGGGGAAAGCACACGGGTGGATGGTAGCAGAAAAGATTAAGAGAGTAGCGAGAGATAATAGAGGCGTGAAAGGCATCACAGGTACGTTAAGATCTCTATAGACGAATAACGTCGAATCGCGCGAAGGAAGTCTATGTTTAAAGTGATTGCCATCCGAGGGCACAATCTGGTTACCATCCAACCTCTGGCCGAGTCCAGAAAGTGTAGAACGGTCCATATAGAACAGCCAAGTGCCAGCTGGGGAAGCGAGCCCATAAGCATGTATCATTTATTTATTTTTTGTCTGTGGTTTATTTTTTATTTTTACGTGAAGAAAAAAGTGTAATTTTATTTTTTGATTTTTCTTGTTCAGTTGGTGGAATGAATAGTTTTGTAAAATACCAGAATTTTAATTTCGTATATAAGTTGATGTGTAAAACATACGTAGATACATGTTGTCTGCATTTGTATTCTTATTATTATTATTTTTTTAAATTTTACGATGATGTTCGTAAACTGACAGGGGGGCTAAGAGAAGATAGATAATAATATACCTAATAATCCCAAACAGGGACTGTAAACATTGTAAATAGTATAAATAGAGGATTTGAATCTCAATAAACCAGTGTTTAACCAGCCTTCAAGTGAGCTATTTATTTTCCTACTTTATCTTTTTTTTTTATGTTTTGCGTGGCGAAGTACTTATTAGTTATATATATATATATATATATATATATATATATATATATATATATATATATATATAATATGAATTATATTATTATACAAATATATGTATGTATACATATTTATATTTGTATAAGCTTTTGTGCAGTTTAATGAAATCAAATATTAAAAATATCGGAATGTGATTCCACAATCGTTAATATACAGAAACGTAGATAGAACAATTGTTAAACACTATGGAAATAACAGAGATATTTAGTCATCATATTTTTTTTTATCATATTATGAGTAATGAAATAATCATCATGGTTTCAACTTTTTATAATGGTCGAGCAATATGATAAATTTTTGATTTGTTTTAACAGTTATGAAATCATGCATAATGAAGTAGCAAAACAATTATTTTAGAATTATTGAATCTCATAAGTTATTTTTAAAATGTTTAAATCATTATGGTGTTTTAAATTTTGTTTAAACGCCCAGCATGCTTCAAGAATCTGTAGAGACACCATCCGACCATCTCAGCTTTGGTCTTCCTCTCCTCCTTGTTCCATGGATTGGTTGGGTCAACAATACCCCTTTCATATCCCTATCGATCAGTCAGGCAATATGCCCATCATACCATAGTCGCCTTAATTTCATTGTTGTAACAATTTCGTTCTCTCCAAAGGCCGTGTACAGCTCCTGATTTGTCCGGCGTTTCCATTCTTTTCCATGACTCCATTTTTAGAGGAAGCTATGTTGCTTACAGTTGTTTTTTTATTATTGTGACTTATGTTTAATATAGATCGCATAGCATAAGACGTTGACATTTTTTTTGTTATTTTATTATTATTAGCTCGGCACTATAACTCGGTTACGAGTCTTGGCCTCCTCCACCAGCCTCCTCCAGTCTTCTCTGTTCTGCGCAGCTGCCATCCAGTTCCTCACTCCCAAGACATCTCTGGCATCTCTCGCCACACCATCCGACCATCTCAGGTTTGGTCTCCCTCTTCTCCTTTTGCCATGGAGAGGTTCTGTCAAGACCCTCTTAGGTATTGCCTCCATCCTTGCCACGTGTCCAGCCCATCGCAATCTCGCAAGCTTCATTGTCAGAACAACATCCTCTTCATTAAATATTGCATATATTTCGTTGTTCGTTCGCCTTCTCCAGTTCCCGTTGGGGTGGACTCCTCCGAAAATTCTTCGGAGGATTTTCCTTTCAAAAAGTAATAGGTCCTGCTCGATTCTTTTGCCTGTCGTCCATTTTTCAGATCCATTACAAGACTGGGCGGATCAATGTCTTGTACTGAAGGAGCTTGGTCTGCCGTGATAGAAGGCGGGAGGTAAACTCTTTGCGGAGGATAAAATAACACTAGTTGGCCATAAATATTCTTCTCTTCACTTCATCCTCAGGTGCATTATCTTGAGTGACCACTGACCCTAAATACGTGAACTGGGCCACTTTCTCAAAGGGGCCAACATTGATGGTTTCGCCAGATTGTGGGTCTTCTCCTGTGGCCATGTACTTAGTTTTTCCTTCATTCACCTCTAACCCAAGTTTTCTGGTGGCATCCATCAGAGCCAAAAAACCCTCTCTCACAGACCGAAACGACCTCCCCACGATGTCCACATCATCTGCATAGGCTAAGAGCTGGACCATACGGTTGTAAACCACCCCGCTAGCCTGCAGATTAGCGTCCCTAACTGCCTTCTCAAGTGCCAAGTTAAACAACAGACATGCAGGCAACTATGTCCCCTCTCTTGTCTCTACAAGTTTCCGGAACAGTAGTCCTGGGTCTTCTCCTACTATTGATGCTCCTAAAAAAGTCCCTTGATTGCCTCTCCAGTTCATCTCTATCCCTTTTCCTCTTCTTTCTTTGATGGAGTCCCTTTTCCTCTCTCCTCTTTTCCTGATATTCCTTGACATTCCTCGACAGCTCTCTGAGTCGCTTTAGTTAACATATTTTTGTACGCTATATTCTTTGTATTAGTGGCTGCTTCACATTATTTGACCATGGTGACCTTGTCTCCTTTTCTCTCACCCCCTACACATTATCTGCCGTTTCACGCATTGCAGTCACACAGCTGGTCGAGAGTGATTCTATGTTTAACGTACTCATAGTATTGGCACGGAGGTTCTCATCTAGCTGTTCTATGTACCACTGTTTGGTATCTGGCTCATGTAGCTTTCTTAGATTATAATGCTTAGATTTTATTGCTGGGCCTCCAGACCTTTTGAATGAGATCTTAGGAGTGGTGATGAGACGTTGGCGCTTCGATACGTCCTCACATTTTTAAGGCTGGATATATGCCTTTTATCAATTAGGATGTGATCTATTTGATTGACATGGCCCCTATCTGGTGTGGTCCAGGTGCCTTTATGAATATTCTTGTATGCAAAGAGGTTACTTCCAATGATCATCTCCCTGGAGGCAGCAGCAAAATTAATAAGCCTTGTTCCATTTTCGTTGGATTGTTCATGGAGACTGTACTTTCCTATGGTTGGGAAATATACCTCTTATTTCTCTAATTTTGCATTACAGTCACCAGCGATTATTTTCATATTGTGCCTTGGGCACTGATCAAGAGTTCGTTCTAGCTGTTCATAAAAGGAGTCTTTATCTTCCTCACTTGAAGTTTCTGTGGGAGCATGCACACTAATGATACTATAGTTATAGAACTTCCCACAAATCCTTAACACGCAGATGCGAGGGTTTACAGGCTTAAAGCGAATAACCAGTTGTCTAAATCGCCCAAATACTACGCCATATTCATGTAGGGCATCGCTGCACCTGTAGTATATGGTGTGTTGTCTTTTCTCGAGAGTATCCTGGCCAGTCCACCTGATTTCCTGTATGGCAACTATGTCAAGTTTGAATTGGTTGATTTGTTCAAGAAACAGTTTCAGTGCTCCGGGTCTGTTAAGTGAAAGAGTGGTCCAGTATCCGAGATTTAAGGTCCTATAAGGGTTGCTGGGTTGTTTCCGTTTGTGACGATCGATTTCCGAGGCTGACTTTGGTTTCTGCGAAGTTTAAGCTTCAGGTAGGGGGGGTTCTAGCCCTCACTCCGTACCCTGTATACTGGTGGGCTTGCCAACTTGGTGCCTATATACCTGCACCCCCATCCGGGGCGGCTACCTAGGGAAGGTGACCCTAGGGTGTGTAATGTAAGTGACCTTTGTCTGAAGAGTGAGGGTGAATGTAGTGTGCTGGGATTAGTGTATATGTGTGAATGCCAGTATACTGTTATTTTCCTTTATTTTTTCTAGTAATGTAACCTATGATAACTCGAAATTTTGGAACTTTTTCGCTAGTTTTGTCAAGCAATTTAATGCTTCCGAATTTTCAGGACCGGAATAGAACTATGATAAATAAGATCGTAAAGTTTCGTGACAAGAGTGCATGATGAACCTTGCAGAAACTGTTAAACAGTCAATCATTAATGTCGCGGAATATTCGGCTTTTGATCCTGAACACCTCTATAGTTGCTAAGCGTATGGGTGAAAAAAGAATACAGTAACGCACTTTTCTTTCACGAGTATAATCAACCTTTTAAAAGCAGTGCTACAGCAGCACTCAAGGTCCTTGTGTAAGTGTCGATCCCTTTGAGATATCCAAATCGATTATGCTACCTCTTTGGGTTGATGACTAAAACGAAACAATTTGTGATCTCTCGCCGCCTAAGATACCAACAAAGGACTCCTTCATGTTTGATGCATAAGAAAGCGGCTGTGAAATATGTTCGGCTGCTCCACTGCACTAAAGAGGCCAACCCCTAGTACCGGGTACATAATGGTACGGGAGTATTCGCGGGCGAGAGCAGATCCGCGGCGCATTTGATTATTTCGCTACCTATTGTTCTTCTCCAGGCTATTATTGCCTACTTATTAATTATTCGCCGCATTTCCTTTCAACGGTTCTCCTTTTGTATGTTCCTTTTCCAAAGCGAATGGCCAAACTTTTGCCTTTCTCTATTATAGCACATGGGTGTTTATTTTAGAAAATTAAATAACCCCTACCTCAAAGCATATTTAATAGCTATTAATTCATAATGGATTTAAATCACAGCAGGTTATTTTTTTTTAATAAAATGGTGTAAATTTGTTATATACTATTACTTAAAATGATCTCCCTCATTTTAATTTATTTTATGGTAATTTTAGTCAGTATATAGAAATACATTAAAATATAATGTATTTCTATATACTGACTAAAATTACCATAAAATAAATCTAAAAAATCTAACTTTTAGTGATTGATATTATCAATCACTAAAAGTTAGATTTTTTCCCAAAAGCCTTACAGCTCATCCAATAATAATAAAATATTTATTTACCAATAAATCCCGTTTGGCATATTTTATATGCGCACTTCTTTCGTTTAATCTTTAATCGCCATTTAACCATCCGGAATCGGATATAAATCTTTAACAAGTACTTGATACCATGCAGGATAGGAACCCCCATAACGTCCTTTTCGAAGACAGCCTTCAAGGATTTTTTATTGCCTTTTATAAAATCCAATGACCACCTGCGACCAACTGCGAACCCTTGGGATACAAGGTTGTTGTTTTAACCACTATACTGCAGGTGACCCCACTTATTTTATAAACTTCAACGCTTCACGAGGAAACTAGGATAGAGAAACATGTGATTGAAGGCACTCCTAGTAGAAGACTCTCTATAGTAGATCCCTCTCCAGAGAAGTTTCAGTTTCCTTGTTGTAAATCTGTGGTACCAAGAAGTGTTTGGCATGTGAGTCCTGTATTTTTTGTAGTGTTTCTTAATTGTATCAGTCACGAGTGTTAAGTCCAGGTCTCTCAATGTCAATGATTTCTTAATTACGTAGAAGGTATAATGATATAAGGAAGACATTTCGATTGAACGATTTGAATAGTCTTTAAGTGGGATTTTTCGCATGAGCTATACCTACGAAGCAAAAGTCTATATCGGTTTAAGTAGCATTTTTGTATAACAATATTGTTAGTTAGTTTTAGTGTATTTTTATGGAGTAGATGTAGTTTTAGAAGTGAGAGTTGGCGATTTAAGTTTTTCTTCAAAGTAATATATATTTCCATTTCAGTATTCTGTTCTACGTAATGGTCCGCGTAATGAGTCGTTTCATATGAAATGTCCTTTTTTATTATATTTAAAGGTGAAATTAGTGGACTTCTCTGCTTAATGTTTTTACGATTACAGGCGGTAATGAGCTGTTATCGATCTTCTCTTTTATTATATTATAGTATGTTTAGTATACCATCAAATATGACCAGAGAAACATGCGATTTTCATGTAATTTTTTTAGTAAGTTTAAACTTGGACAGTCGACAGCCCAAGCTGCAAGAAAGGGCGTGTAATAAACGGACCGTTCTCCTTTGGCTTTATAATTTTTCATAAATAAAATCTCTTATCCAGCAGATCTCCATCTGTTCAGATATTTGTAGTAAAGGAATTGATAACACTTTTTGAATTATTTGATTATTTGATTATTGGAATTGAATTATTTGATAACACTTTGTGAAGAATGTATATAAAATGAGGTAAATATTTGGTGTGATACAATTGTTTAACTAAATAACCTTTCCTTTGAAAAAGAACATTTCATTTGCAATGACCCAGTATTGTCTCTGTTTGTATGGGTAATGGTTAAGTGTTAGTGTTAGTGTAAAGTGGTGTCATCATATGAGATTTAATTATACCCTACTGGCCATTGTTAATTTACATAACTTCGAGTTTTTTTATCCACTAAGTTCTGATTAGCCTCTTGTACCGGAGGACTCTGGCAGGACAGGAAGCCGATGTGGATCGATGAGGATGGATGTGAAGAGCCCTCGACTTCGGGTAACAACCGCGACCTATTGTTGAGGCACTAGTGTTTGTCCCGGGTCACCTCCTCGTTAGCTTCCTCTAATTAATGCACTGCTCCGTCCATACATCGCCGTCCTGGGGAGTTTGAAACCGGCGCGAACAGCTCTCATTTTACAAGAGAAACTCCAACGAAAGGGAGGATGGTTGTCTAAACATGCTTTCTGTTCTGGAACTGTAATTTAGTATTTCAGGCGATAGCAAGATAGACCAATTGCCTCTTATGGAAGGAAAACTTAATGAACAAAATACTATTGGAGGAATAAGTATGGAAATGGGTTTTTAATTATTTTAACATTATTGACATAATCATCATGATATCGACTTTTGACGATCGTAAAACGATAGGTTTCATATTGAGCTATTATTAGTAAAAAATATTGAGTTATTATTTTCAGTATAATAAACCCTTATACCCTAATTTTATGAAAGATCAAACATACAGGTTTTTGCACTTTTAACGCCTTAGAAGCGCATACATTTCATTTGTTAAAATCAGTCAGGGTTACTAGCAAACTAAGTATACTAAAAAATATTATTATCTATTGGCGATTAGTAACCTGCAGTCTCTATAAAAGGGATTTATATTTTTACTTTTCTACTTTATTGAGTAATAGCTGCATTATAGTTGGATCTGATTAGTCAACCAAATTACGACTGAATTGAATACGTTAAATTTTATTTCCATTAAATCACTAATACAATAAATAATATTTTATTTATTTTAGTGATTATACACACGCCGTTTGATACATATTGTTTTTGTAATATTCATTTCCGAACCTCGAGGAAGTGTATATAGAGAAACCTCCCATTGAATGTACACCTTGCGTGTTTCATCTCTGGTAGAACCATGTTCCAGGGACGTTTCAATCTCCTCTATCAGTAATGGTTGTAGGAGTAAATATGGTTGTGCAGTAAGTGAGTCATGAAATTGTTTGCACTATGAGAAAGATTTGATTTGTTTAAACAGCTGAGAAGCCTTGTACAATAAGCTTGAAATGGCTAAAGCACCACCACGGAGAGGTGGGAGACCCGGTTCGAGTCCCGGTCCTGGTCATATCTTTTCTTTTCAAATAAAATATTTAACAAATATTTTAGAATTGAATTAAAAAATCTTTGATTCTGACCGTGTATGAAATGCTAAATGGGGAAGAAATTATATTGCTTATATCATTATATCATTTATTTTTTGTCTTAATGTAACCTCTGTTTAGTAGTGAAGAATTATGAAATGTTGAAAAAACGGGATTATTATTACAGAATTACAAACTTCTTTCTCGTTTTTAAACAAGGCATACGTGCTAAGTGGATGAGTGTAATAACAATATAGTACAGTACCGCACTTTTCTTTCATGAGGTCTTTTAATCTTTTAAAACCAGTATAAAGCAGCACTTAGGGGCCTAAGAAGTGTTCTGTTTAAATAGGATATTTAAAACAAAAAGAAGGAAATAAGTGTAAATCATTGATAATTTTTCTTCATTATTTTTTTTTTTGCTTTGCATAAATTTGATGTATATGTAACTATACATATATATATATATATATATATATATATATATATATATATATATATATATATATATATAAATGTTTGTCTTATGTAATTATTCTTAACTTATTTTAATTTTTTTTCTTTCTCTTCTTCTAATGCAGAGGTAATTCATATTTTTTTTTATTATCTTTCTCACTTACTAAATTGTTTGTAATAATTAATAAAATGTAATTATTTTAGACTCTAAGGCATAATAGCTTACAATACCTGTATTGTAATTTTAAAGGGACTTGTTCCAGAAAAAAAAAAGACATTGTTATTATTTTACTGATTTTTAGTGATTATTAATTTAATATGTTAACAGCTAGAGATGGCACATTTGGGTTCTGAAGGCCCTCCTGGGACTCAACTAGGCTCTATAAAGTGGATACCGACATAGGGGGAGGAAAACCTGGCGGTTGAGCGTCATCTCGGACGAATCCCTTCCCTACACGAACGTTGTACCACTAGTAGTACTTCAGTGTGTACAGTACCACGTACTAAACTCATGACTCTTCATGAGCCGTAGTGATGAAGGTTTATTTATTTTTGTTTAATAATTAATAGTTATAGTTAAGTGATGCTGATCAATTATGTTTAATATTTAATATTAAACTGAATTTAATATTTTGAAAGACATTGGAAGAGTTGAAGAAACCTATTTGCCGTTTAGAAGTGATATGTTTATTGGACAATGAAGACATTTTCAGTGAGAGCGGCTTATCTTCACTTAATCTAGTTACCCCAGAGGAGCTTACACCCCCTCATTCATCCAATCCGTCCCCAGATTTGCAAGCCCTTTACATATATAAATATATATATATGTAAACAATGTATATATGGATGAGTTTATAAAAAAACGCTGCAGGAAAATTTCTAGGAAAAGAAATCAACCTCCGGAAAAGAAACTTCATTCAGTTACTAATTTATAATCATTATACATTAGCGATTTCATTGTTGATGTATTTATACCAATATTTAATAAATTAAAATATTCATTACTACCTATTCGAGTTTTTGACTTGCTCAGTATTCTCTCGATGCTACTTTTAAAGCTATGTAAGAATTAAATGTTTACTCATGTGCCAATAGTACTTATAAGGCGTTAATTTTAACATAATGTACCAAAAAAAGTTGTTTTTTTCATAGGCATTCCATATTACTAAGAAAATCATTGTTATCTCAATTAATCATTGGCAATCTGAAGATTTTAATTAAACTTATTTTAATTTATAAAATAATGTTTAAAAATGAATGGATTTATGGAGTATGCATAAAGTTTCTTTTTCTTTTTTATTGTTTAGTGATACGATACAACGTTCTATGTTGTTTGACTTCTATGGTAGAGAGAGACATTTGCTCAGATAAAATGATGTAAACGCGAGTCATCCTTCTTATCAAACTCTGTAACCGTTATCAATGTTATTTTACTAATGAAACTGATAAAACTATTTCATGACCTACTCTGATTGAATAGTTTTATATGAACAGTACTGCCATTTATTGGAAGCATTTAAGCCTTTAGCATTGCTTAATAGGAAGATTTATCAAAAATAATATTTATTAATATTATTATTATAACAACATTATTTCTATATTTTTATATCTACTCGCTTCCTTTAACGATATTAGAAAAAAGGAATATAATGGTTTTAATATTTTCGAATATATTATTAAAGCATAAAAGTAATTACTTTTCCTTTTTTTCTATGAAATATCTACATTTAGGAAAACTTTATTTTATAAGAAAAAACAACTGTTGTAGGTAAGCAACCGTTATAACAATTACCTTAATAGATTAATATTTCTCAATATATATACATATATTTTTTTTTAAGGGAAAAGATTGGCCCTGTCCGGGATTCGAACCCGGGTCGTCCACCTCTCCTTGGCAGTGCAATATATATATACTTAATACTATCCTATTACACAGTCTAATTTAATTTAGTTTTTTTTTCATTTTATGTCTATGTCATAAACTTAATATGATAACCTGAAGTTAAAAAAAAAGACAAAACCTGTTCAACAATTTATGAGAATAAGAGGTCCTCGGAAAAAAGTAACGAAAAATTTATTGATAGATTTTTCAACAAAAAAAAAATCATTTTTCATGAATCAATATGATTCAGTGTCTTAAATATCGCTAATAAATCTTAGCTTAAAATCTAATAAAAGTTAGTAGACAAAGTTTCTCGGAGTCGAGGTAAATAAAAATGTAGACATTATGGGAGGATAAATATGCAGTTATTTATCACGGACCAGATTTCATTAAAAAAAAAAAAAAATGAAAAAAACTAAACCATCAAGAATATGTGCAAAACTACAAAAGAACGATTTGAAAGATATAAGATTGGTTTTCCAATGAAGTGGAAGAATTGAATCGATCACTAGGTTGTGATATGTTATTATCATGATTCATAATTTTCCTCTATTTTTACTATAAGGAGATGAACTCCAACGAAATCATTAGATCAAGATCGATAAATAAGATAAGATAAAAGATCGAGAAATGATTTTATAAAAAAAATTTATAATTTTTAATTTTTTTTTTAATCTCTTGTGTGAAATTAATGTTGGATCCTACTAATTACGATCCAGTGATTCCTCCATTTCTCGTTCCTAGATAATCAAACCATCCAGTCGGTTATACAATCCAAAAAAAAATACGACGGAAACGTGCTGAAAAGATACAACAAACAAATTCTATGAAAAGAACAGGCGACTCGGTCTCCTGTAGTTCCCCGCCGATGAGGAAGATATATAGACCCGACAACAGGCATTAATAGCACATTTCCTCAACCAGGATGTTCGTCAAGATACTAGTCTGTGTTCTGTTCGCAAGTATGGTGGAGTCGAGTATTGTTTCTCGGTGCACGCTTGCGAGGGGTCTCAGAGAATCTGGAATACGCCTAAGTCTAATACCTGACTGTAAGTGGGATAGTATTAAGTAGTAATAATATTAATTAATATTATATAGTATCGAACATAACACAGAATTAATTAACAATTTTTGTGCTTTTCCTAAAAAATTACATTTTCATGACCTACTACCTTTCCCACGTTAAGGGCTCAATTAATTAATATTATATAGTATTTAACATAACTCGGAGTAAATTGACTTACCTTAGTTCAATTATAAATTTAAGAAACAATTAAAAAATTCGAAAGTGATTCATCTATTTAACCTGCAAGTTTTAGTTTCTTATGATATATAAATATTGCGCTTGATATATTTTTTAAAATTTATAAAATATATAAAAATCTACGGAATATTCAGCAACATAATAACATTCATGAAATGATGAAATGTTCAAATCAAAATTTTGTTAAAAGATTTATTTTGACTCATTTTTCCCATTTCCTTTTGAGAAGTATTGTATTCAATTGAGTCGTTAATATGGAAAAGATAATAAGTAAATATATAGAATTACAAAATAATAAACAATTAATTGATAGTCTTAATTTTATGGACTTACCTTAGTCAAACTATAAATATATATTTTTTTAAAAAATGTACTAAAGTGATTCATTTATTGCATTGTTTCTTCTGATGTCTAAATATTTTCCTAGATATTATAGGGATATTCAGCAACATTATAGCATCCATGAAATAATCAAAATTTTCAAATTAAATGTTAGTTAAAAGCATTTTAGCACCTATTTTTGTTATTACATTGTAAACTAGGACCATTGTAAAAATTACGACTTTGATTTCTGATTCATTCAATCGAAACGACAAAACGTATTGGAATAAGAAATTGTATCTTTAAAAACTCCTTAGGCCTTATATTCCAATAGGCAAGAATAACATTAATTCTAAATAAACCAAATATCATCGATAGAAATGCAAAGTTTCGAATGTGAAAAACACCACTTTTCCGGAGATTGAAAAAACTGTTTCAAGGTTCATTCAAAACCACAGCGTATCGTCAAACATATTTTTTTTTCTATAGCAAACGATATAGATTGGAAACGTAAAGTATGGTTTTCACTTACCCTTCTTTGCATTTCTATCGACGATAAATTCTCTGTAGGATATTTTTAGCATGGTTAAGGTGAATCGTATATTTATAATTACTAACTATATTGTTTAAAATTTTCTTAAACGCTGTAATTTATTTAATACTTCCTTATTTTAATTATTTTCAAATATTTGAAAATTATTTAACGTTTTTTTTATTCAGATTTTTAAATTTATTAATTTGTTTTGGTATATTGTCGTTATTTTTGATAATTATAATGAAATAATTTCAAAACACTCAACATTAATTTAACAACTATCTTCATAAATAGGAGAGATCCGGATATAAGAAATACTTGATCGTCGTGATTCTGAAACTAAATACCGGATGGTATCAAATTAGCTGAACGTTTAGTTCTTTACATGAATTTATAAATATTCTTGATTTTTATATAAGTAATAATGAATACCGATTTTTCACAAAAATAAACATTTCATTTTATTTATTATTGTTATCGTTAACCATACTAATATCATTGTATTTTATAGTAATACATTACATTGTAATAACAAATATATCTGAAGTTAAATTATAGCTTTTTGTAGGACGTATATATAAACTAAATGTTAAATATTTAGTACATGTATATTAACAAAAATTATCAATAATTTGTTTTATTAATGATATGAATTATTAATATTATTTTTTTTACTTTAATAATGATTAGTTTTAATTGGATAAGATGGTTAGACGACCCGAGAAAATTTCGTTTATTAATTTTTTTTTTGTTTTAGCTATAATTTCTTTAATCTTTTAAACTGTTTAACACTTTTTTTCGAAGGGTATAAATATTTTCTTCTCATCAAAAGAAAAATTTCATCAGTGTTTTTATCTTATATTCTTTTTTTACTAAAAGATTCAAGTACAATTGGAATTTCAATATTCGCCATTTGAACGATAGAGTAATTATTTATAGTTCTTTGTAATTTAAGATGTATCCAATCTTCATATAATTTAATCTATACTTTTTTCTTTAGTTTTTACACACAAAAAAACTTTTAAAAAATACGAAAGAATAATAGATTCTATGATTTCCTTTTTCTAATTTTGGTTTATTTCGTTTAGTGTAGATTAATATACTACTATTATTATTATTACTACTATACAAAAATAAGTACTACTACTACCATTACCATTTAATTGGTTACCATTTAATTAATTACCACCAATACTAAAATTTCTTTCAGGGGTTTGCCTAGCTGAAGCAGTCAGTAATCGCAACACTACAGCAAGGGGTGGACCTTATGGCGGAGGTGTCTACACCTATGGAATTTTTCAGGTTGGTTCTTTCAGTCTCATCTAATTAGTTAACTGGCCTAAGATTTAATATTTAATAATTGTTTCTCAAATTAAGTTTACTAGTGAGCCCCATTCCTACCATGATATTGGATAGGAATGCCTATCCACAATCCCCTCTTAAAATGCACCTAGTGCTGTAAAAGAGATCCCATATACTCTATTAATATGTTATCATAGAGCATTGCTTGAATAAACTAGCGAAATATGTGAAGAAGTCAATTTTTGAAATTTGTAGTTATCTGCTTTTTGACCTATATATATATATAAATCTATGAAGAGTTATTGAGTCCAATACATTTTATTTTACTGTTTCTCTCGGTTGTGCTAGGTGATTTGACCGAGATTATGCTCAACCATCAGGTTTTCTCCTATTTAACTTGTAATTTTCACCCACTTTATAGAGCCCGGGTAAGTTCCAGGAGAGTATCCAAATCCAACAGATTTGAAATCAATTATTCTGTCATGACTTAACGGAATTAATAATTGATCTACAACAGACGGCTTTGAAATTGGAATCTAGAGCTCAATAAGCTCACTATTATAGGTTAAACATAATTTTATTGTATAATGCAAAATATAGAGGAACAAAAATTTTCTAAACAAAGTATAAATGCATTTTGATAACATTGCACACACAAATTCACTGTTCAAGGGGGTTGCTAATAAACTTCTTATTTTTAATTACTGCAATGAAGGGGACGTGGGAGAAGTCGATAGAATGTACGATGATCTAGGCATTCTGTCAGCTCTAATTACTGATAGTTCATCTCCACATACTTGGTAGTTCATAAGTGTATTATGAACTATAAAGGTTATAACTAGCGATTGTTAGAGTGCTGATATCGACAAGAGATCGATTTCAAGGTTAGTACATCTGCCATGATCCATAGACCTTGGTCCATTACCATTGTTTCTTTAGTTCCCAATTGCTCCTTACTTCGACGGTCCCAATTTTCATCTGGAACAGAAAACGATTATGTCCACTTAATAAGAAGATATTAATTAAAAAAATGTTTAACTCGATTTGGTAGACATTTATATGCACTTAATATGAAATAAGTGTTATTCCTTAAATATTAGGTTTATGATATTGTTGTCCTTTCTCTAGAATTTTAATGACTTATGTTGCCTTTATTTTACAGATAGGAAGTAAGATTTGGTGCGATATTGGAAAGAAAGGGAAAAAATGCAACGCTGATTGTGAAGGTATAGTAGATATTTCTAATGCTATATACGCATCAATTTTTTTAAGCCTCAGCTTAAGAATGATATCACCAGCTAGTTATCATTGAAGTTGATTGATATGTTGATAAATACTGATAACAGGAAGTATCTTAAAATAAAAGCAGTAACTTACATACAAATTTTGGAGGAGTTGAAAGTAGAAATGGGTCACCAATAATAAGAACTATTGTTTTTATTCTTTTTAAAACAATAATTGAACATTATATACCGAAATTGAATTAGTTACATTTACACAAATCGATTCAATTGTTATAATTGGATATCTTTTTTCTTAAATTTACATCGAATGTAAGATTTCGTGGTAGTTTATTAAATTTTTTGTTTCATCTTTTTATTTATATAAGGCGTTTAGTTTTGAAATTGGGTACATTCATTTTTTTAAAAAGTTTTTAATGCCAGCAATGATGTATTAGATGTGTTTGATTCAAAACCGGATCCTTCAAAAATCCTTTTGAACCATTTCCTATCAAAAGTGGTTTTATCCATTACATTAAACGGACATTTTTAGTGTAGGAAAAATCCAAACTATGTATATACGTTGTTTAACTATTTTGATTGAAGTGATTTAAAAAAAAAATTAAATATTCATTTTTTATCAACCATATACTAACCTGATATGGATATTGTCTGATCAAAGTCAGGTATATTATATCCAAAAAATTTTTGGTATTTAAGCAGATTTGAAAAAAAATAGAAGATCATAAAAAATTGTCAGTAATTATTATTTGGAGTGAATTGTTAGCAAAATAACGAAAAATAATAAAAACAATTTGTTAAGTTGATTATTTATTTAAATTGAATATTTTTTGATCAGTCCTGAAAACAGATGTAACCGGTTTTTAAACCACACACCTCATTTATAATATGATAATAATATTGTTTTTAAAATACTTTTTTCTCCCTCTATTATCAGCTCTTGATGTTTCAGTTTATTATATTACTGTGAACGTTTAAAAAGAATACAAATAATTATTTTTTTTTTTTAACCAATATCTTGTATTTACAGAATTAATCGGTGATGATCTGGAAGAGAGTATCAAATGCGCAATTGAAATCTACGCGGACTATGGATTCCAAGCATGGACTGGTTGGGATTCCAAGTGTAGGGGGAAACCACTTCCTGACGTCTCTCACTGTCTCTAGCAAGATCCCAACAGCGACGAAGTATTAAAATCTGTTCGAACTATTTAAAACTATTTAAAATAATTTAGTATATAACAATTACATAATTTATAAAAAAAAATAGAAGTTCCTAATTTGTCACTTTCAAAAGACTGAATGTATTATTGTAGTACCCATAAGTTGTTTGTTACATGTAAAAGTGTTTTTCAAATATGAAATAAACACCAAGTAAAAGTTATAAAAAAAAACACACTAAGTGTTCCTGAAAACACACTACTAAATTTGTGTTATTAGCATATATATTGTTCTTTGGTTTTAAAAAAATAAAATTATTTATGAGTGTAGCAGAGTAAATTCATTTATATCTTCATTACTGTGCTAATGAAATCAGAAATTTTGCGTCAGGTGCTAGTCACCAAGAAACATACACACATTAGGAATGAAAGCTACATAGAGGCTAAATGCAATCTGTAGATTAACATTAATCAAAATCGCATTATTAACTATAAATTTGACGAACTTAAAATATCCAATTTAGAGTCCTTGTAGAAAAAAACGAGCATCTCAGGATTAGATATAAGGATTTGGTTTGATTTATGGTTGATTTCGCGATTATGAATTTGACTGATTTTACTGAGATACTGATGTCTGATTTTGAATTTTCATCTTAGGCCAGAGAAAACCATCATACTCACCTAGCAATTACATATTTATGTAAATTAATGAAGTCTTGACTACTGAAATAAAATTAAGTAACTTAATTAAATACTAAAAGGAAAGTTTTAAAACTTAATTCAATTATGGGGTAAGTGAATATTTTCTTTAGCAGGTTCATATCGTTTTTACTGAGATAATTATTGTTGATAAGTCGATTAATTATTGTTATTAATTAGTCAGTTAAGAAAAATATATTTTTGTAAAGTAAAAGTAAGAAGAAGAAGTAAATATGTCAGTAACTAACTGTAAATAAGATTATATTTACTATAGACCAGCTATTATCTTGATTATCGAAATAATTATGCTTATTTCGAATTTTTATTGAAGATCAACTATAATGCAAGTATGCAACTATGATAACTAGAATGCTACGAACCAACAAAACTGAGAATTTCATTTAATTGATTTGTCTTTAATAAGATATGACAGTCTGTTCCGTGAAACTGTCATAAAAGTAAGGGCTAGAAAGAACCGTAAAAGGAAACAAGCCTTAGTGGGAAGCTGTCAAGATAATTGGCGGATTAAGAAGAGAAACGCAATAGCTGAAAGCTTCAAGGAAACCATCGGGAGTAGAGTACTGTAAGCTCTGTGAAGGAAATTATCTGGAAAGGAATACAAAATAAATAAAAATAATTGGTAATTGGCATCCCTTGTGGGGAATACGTTAGATTTTATACTATTACTCTCAAGAGTATATTTTAGAAAAAAAATAAAAGATTTTCAGAACTAAGAAGGTTGAAACTAGCTTAATATCCGAAAAATATTTTGAAATACACTGTCAAGTGGAGGAAGAAAGAGCTTATTTGAGAAATTCATTAAAAATATCACACCTCGTTACATCTTCAACTATGTATGAAAACTATTTTTGGATAAATGGAGTCTCACCCCGAAAAATTCATAGCTAATAAGAAGAAATCAACATCCTCCGCAGCCAAGGAATGTGTAAGGAAGAAATACAGGATAAAAGTCCAAGTCTCTGTATAGAGATGGAAGCAAACAGAGGAGAAAAGAAGAATGGGAGATTATTGAAGGAAAAAACGAATTAAAATCTAGACATCACTTCTTACTCATTATTATGTATTACTCTATATATTTTGAAGGCTTGATTTCATTGACAATATATGAACTCCTTATTTATATAACTTATATTTATTTGTTAATTAATCATTTACCTTCTTTCTTTTTTAAAAAAAGAAGTATCAGTATAGATTAACATATTAATAATTTTAATTATTAACGGTTAACTATATTTCAATAAACTGACAGTTGTTCAAATAAGGTTCAAATAAGCAAGTTAAATAAGGTCTTTTGTAAGTAAAAGTCCCTTGCTTATGAAGTTCTGTATAAAACGGTAAAAGTATTAAGATGGTTCATAAACAAAATTGGAGTGTTACAGTTTTAAGTATTGGAAACTAATTAACATAATGAAATGTCGATAGAAGTTGTTGTAAGTCTTTGGTGGCCAGTTAACAAGTATTATTTTGTTCATATTTGTAAAATGTCCAATAGTAAATATATTAACACGTGTTACAACTGTTATCATTGGATATTGAAACAAATTCAAGGTTAAGGTTAGAAAATGTTATTTGCTTTTAGATAAAACAAAACTTGCATTGAATGAAACAGAAGAAAGATTCCTGGAAACAAAGGACATGCACAAGTGAATTTTTTTTCATGTTACTTTTTAAACTTAAAACTAATTTTTTAAGTGATAAGATACATTTTATACTAGCCAGTCCTTCAATGGACCACTGTAATATGCTGTTTTAGTTAAACTATAATATAGTTTACGAGCTACGTAACTCAAAGGTTACATTATAATAATTTCAAAGAACTATATTAAAACTATTGTTATAAGATAATTTAAAAAAAAATGTAAACAATTCTATTAAAGATTTGACATTGCGTTAAACTGAGAATTCAATCAAAACCATTTTAATAAGGTTTTAGCGTACACTATCACAAAGGTAATTATCTATAATATCAGTAGGAAAATTCGATGCACAATTTGCTACATACAGTACTATGACCACTTGTGATCGGTATGCCATTCAAGTATCGTTCATCATATTGTCGGTGTCAAAACAATACCACCTATCTACAATTTTTGGTGAAAATGACCTTAGTAGTGGTAACGCATTCTACAGGTTGAATTACACACTATTAAAAATAGTTTTCAAGGTTGAACGCAAGGAAGTGCTGTAATTAGCAACTGAAAGATAACCTATATACATAAGGTAATATAACATATGGTGCGGTTTTTTTCTCTCCAGTAAAATCGCCCAAAGTGTAGATACATAGGTATTGTTTTGACAGCGACGATATGTACTTATCGAGAAACAGTTGCTATATCTGATTTTATATATTTTTAAATATATATATATATATATATATATATATATATATATATATATAACAGTTAAAACATACAATTATTTTATATACATTAATAATAATAATAAATATAGGCCTCCTGGTCGGTCTGCATCCGTCCGGGTACCGTCCTGTCCTCCGGTTCCGCCGCATCCGTCCGGTCCTCTCCACCGTCTCTCTCCTCCTGGTGGGGCTCATCCTCTGGTGGCTGGTCTGGTGGTCGCATCCTGCTAATGGTGAAACGTGCAGGACCAACCACCTCCTTCCACCCGTAGACAAATTCCTTGAAATAGGGATAATTGTCCTTGATGGGGAGAGCGGCAATATTGGATACAAAATTACAAATCTCAAACCCCGTTTCAAGCTGATCCGAATCACTAGCTGAAAAAAGTTAAATGTAAAAAAAAAAATATTAAGGAAATTATTGAAAGCAAATCACAATTAATTCAATCACAATAAACAAATGGTTTAATAATTAAACAAACAAAATACAAAATAAATGAAACACCTTAAATATAAATAAATTAATAAATCTTTATAAAATATATCATAAAGGTTATGATTTAAATATTTCTATAAGCTACTATTTGAGAAAATCCTGATAATTAACAATTTCCTTTAGTTGAATAAAAAAAAAAAAAAAGAAAAAAATGCAAAGCCTGTTTATAAGTAACAATTTTAAATATATTAATTAGTGAATCTAAAATTCCAAATAAAGAAAAATATTAATGTTCAATATTAATCACCTGCAGGTGTATTGCGAAAATAACGTCTTGTACCTCGAGCGTCAACAAATCCAGCTGGTGGAGTCGAAATCAACGATGTGATCGATGCGGACGAAAATCGATGGGTGATCGATGTGGCGAAAATCGATGGATGATCGATGTAGTGATAATCGATGGATGATCGATGTGACAACAATCGATAGGTGATCGATGTGGCGATAATCGATAGGTGATAGCGAGAGGCGTACAACCATCCAGCTTGACTAACTATCTTTAACTGACTGATGCTCACAGCGCGTACTTCAGTTGTTCACCGTAGGCAACAGGCACTTGTTTGTTCACTTACACCATATGTTATTTACACAAATAATATTCTGCTAGGCTTAACTGATAATTATCTTTTGAAATAGATACAATACATTTTTGCTTTCAATAATTAATATACGAAATAAACAAAAGAAAGAAAAAAAAATTACTTCAAGAATGGTTAATTAAATCGTAATGAAAAACAAAACATGGGAATTTAAGTAAACTTAAAAATAACTAATATTTTAATGTTAAGGGCCTTAACAGTCCTCCTCCATAAGATGGGGGAAGTCTTCTTCGGCGAAGATCCCGGTTTTCCTCGAAAACTTGGCACGGTGACCTTCCATCGCGGTGCAGGAGAGCACCAAGTGCTCTGCCATCTTACAGACTCCACAAGCGGGGCACCGGTAGTCGATTTCTCTCCTATGCTTTCCCCGGAAACCACCGTGTCCTGTCAGCATCTGCGAGACCCAATAGTCCGGGAGGACCCATGTGGCTGCTAATGTAGCCTCGACAGTGGGAAAGAACTTCCTCAAGGTCGAGCCCTTCTGGTTGTCCACCCACCGTCTGTTCCACTCCTCTATGGAGTCCTCCCTCACTATCGTTTTCCACATGTTGGGGTCTCGCCGATTCTCTGTCGGAGTCCCTCCGGGAGCGTCGCCAGCCCCTGCTTCTTCACCTCGTATTTCAGAGTGTCCTCCTTCAGTACGATATCCAGGGGCATAGCTCCCGTCAACACCTGCTCCGCCTCATGCGACCCCGTCCTCTAGGCCTTCGAGACTCTCAGCAGAGCCAGTCTCTGAATGGCCACCAGTCTCCTCTTCTTGGCTCCACGCCGGTCATAGTTGCCGGGTACCTGAGGCCCCAGAATTTACCCCCTATCCTTCCCATTCCGTTGAGTGACCGGGTCCCGCTATCCTTCAGGTATCCCAAGTGAGGAATGGTGTCAATGCTTCTCCAAAACTTAACGCCTAGGTATGTCACCTCCTCACCCAGCCTGACTCTTTCTCCTTCTATATCCAATATGATAGGGTGAGCCCTGTCAGTGGAGCCTCTCAGGAGTATGACCTGGGTCTTGGCAGCGGTCATATTCAACTTCCTCCTCACGCACCATTCCGCTATGAGACTAGCGCACCCCTCCGCTTGTGTCTTCACGCTTACTCTGCTGTTCTCGGCCACGATGACTCCCAGGTTGTCGACGTAGGCCCTGGCAAGGAACCCTTCCTCTTCTAATTCCCCCAGCAACTAGTCGAATACCAATTTCCACAGGCCCGGTCCGAGGACCGACCCTTGTGGACATCCTCTCTCTATTCTCCTCTCTACCTCGTAATAGCTACCTCTAATCCTGATACTCCTGTCACTGAGGTAGCTACTCATAAGGGAGTACAAATTGCGAAGGGGGGGGGATGTCGAATTCCTGCAACCGCTGTAACAGTACTGCATTTTATATTCTTTTGTATAGCATTTTTTTTGCTGTTGTCTGCTTGGCCTCCTCTGTTATTTATTGCCTAATAATATACAATGGGATAGAACCATAAGCAAGTCTAACTTTACAAGTCATGTGTTTGCCTGTGTAGGGATTGATGAGGGAGGGATAACAATGAGTATCATTCGTGACAAAACTCTTGCAATTTTTTTTATAAAATGCGCAGCAATTTAAAGATTCAAACATGATTCGCGTTTTTTTCTCCACAAAAATTGTTGATCTATATACTGCTTTAGTGTCATTTTTCCGTTTTAGTTTAGAATTGACTTATGTCTAAGTGTGAGGGTGTCAATTACTGAGCGTTGATAAAACATCTTTCGTATATATTATATAGGGAGTGGAGGGGCTCAGTGTTAGAGCGCTGGCTGACTTTTACTTAATCTGTTAGCGGCCAGAGATGGATCCTACGGGATCTAGGTACCTCCTGGTATATATAAAAAAAAAATACAAAAAAAAACTTCATACTTACTTCTTCATTAACATTTATTTGTGTCTTACTTAATTTACGATTTTAAAATGGTGAAGTGAATATAGTGTATTTTTTGGTTTTCATTTTTTAACAAATGGAGTTCGATATCATATGAATACGATAGAATGCCGGATGGATCATGAATCAAAAACCAATTCGATACATAAAATACAACAAAGTGATATTTAACTGATGCCTTGGGTGCGATGTGCACCAAAGAATGTTAGTAAGTATAAACGTTATGGCCATTCTAGTTAGTTGTCTCTATTAATCTAGTTAAAGCTAATATAATTATCATAAAAGCCATAATAATTTACTACTAATTATGATAATTGACTTACTCGCTTCTGGAAATAACTAAATTCAATACAGATAATCCAAGTACATAGGCGATAAATTATGCTAAAGAATATTTCCAGAAATAAAATCTCCAAGCAAGGGCATAATAGATAAAGTTAAATTAGGGAGAGTCTACATTAAGTGATGAAACTTGGTCGACCAACTTTTTCTCCGCGGTAGAAAATTAAGTCGAGGCATTACTGTAATTGTTTCCTTTCTTTTCCGTATGTTTTCACTATTTTTTTCCGCATTATTTTTTTTTCAATTACTCCAACAAGAAGTTTTTTAAAAAGTCTTCTCGAGAAGGCATAAAGAAACGAGTGTTGTACTACTCAATATAGTTATTTTTATATTATGAAAATAGGATCAGCATCCTCTATTCTTATGTTTAATTTTGTCTTATTTTGGAATACTAATCATAATTACAATTACTAATTATAAAAATCTGGACGTAGTGACCAAACATGTTGAGGGAAAAGCAGTGTGGGCTCGAATATGACTAGACTTTTTCAGATTTTACGGATCAATTATTCTATTTCTTTGGTTTGAACAGAGTTTCAACCTGAAGCAGTAACCAGTCAATTCTTCTCTAGTCGGGCGGTGAAATGGCATTCAATCCTATTTACAACTGAACGGACCCTTATTTACAGACTTGATAGTTCTTAAAGTTTTTTTTTTAAGAAAATAAATTTTTCTACCAACAATGTTTGTTGCCTATTTGGAGATATAGTTTGAATTTTTCATTTAAAGCTATGAGATCAATAATTAAAATAAATAAGTGCTTCGATTCTCCAAAATTACGATATATTGAAGGAGACCTAATAACTTAATGACATTTAATAGACTGAAACGACAAGGAATGTCTCAGGCTACTTCAGGGAGCTTCTTTCGTTTCAGACTGATTCAACACTTATAGACAAACGCTCAAAGCTCCCAATTAATTACAAAAGACTCGTATATATGACTGTTTTAAGACCCATTTGGACTTAAGAAGTAGAGGTTAAGGACTCCACTGTGCCTTCGAATGCCTCTCGTATTCAATTCTTACAATCCAAAATCCTTCGTAAAATCTACGATGCTCCTTACTTTGTTTTGAAAAATGCCTTAAATCTTATTTTGAACTAATGTACTATTTGTGGCTCATTTGGCCCGAGCCCGATATCAATCCTCAATGACAAATTTTATTGCTCATCAACTCCACTAGTTTCAAACCTAGCAACCTCTTCAATTCCTCATAATCCGCCGAGGCGTCTGAAAAGAAGATGTCCTCGTGACCTTCTTGATTGAATTTGTAATTCCAGTATTACCAGTGGGTAGTTTCTCTACTTTCAATATATAAATTTTTAAAAATATTTAATAACTTACCATAATTTACTAAGGCAATTCCAGATGGATTGAAGATAAACGTCACGATACCATCAAGTCAGGTTTGCAGTACCTTTCAGGAACATTAAGTTTATTTTAAATATATATTATTATTGGTGTTAGAAACAAGACACTTTTTGGCATGCTTATGAAACAGCTTAGCATGTTCTGTATATATAATATTCGTGTAGCATCGGTACACAGTTGTACAGATTTTATCTAAATAATATAATTTATTTATACAGTTTATTAACAAAAAAAATCTCTATTCCTGACCAAGCTTTCAGTAGCACTTGGTAGATTTTTAAAAAAAATATTTTACAATGATCCAGATACTTGCAAAAATCCCTTTCCGTTTTCCGACATTGGAACGAATCAGAAATATTGATCGCTGGGCCCCCTGAATATTTTTCTTCAGAGTTCCGGATCATATATTTTGGACAGTCCAGGCAGTATTAAGTTAAAAGACCACCTGTCCGGTCGTTCCAAAAGATACGCGGGGAGTCGGGGTTTGTGATAAAGGATCTATAGCAGGTTTCTTATTAAATTTTTAGAAAAAAGTAGTCTAATGTATCTGTATAATGCTCATTATATAAATGTATGCGTTTTTATATATTTATATTCAATGTATAGATATTTTTCTTTAGAAAAGTATGTATGGATCAAGGCTAAATACCCTTTTAGGATGAAGCTGGCTTTGTTGATGATGTTCTTGTTAGTTACCGGAGGATCTTGCAGGCACTTCATGAAATGCGAACTGGCCAGGGAACTACTATGGTTGGGGGTGGACCAGGCGAAAATACCGGACTGTAATGAGGTTTATTTTTATGAAATATATATTTATTATTAACTAATTACTTATTCATTAACCTATTTAGTACCCAACCACAAAGAATATAATTGCATTGCTAAATTTCCGATCTGACATATGCCCATTCTGCAAAATCTTGGGCTAATCTCACTTTACACAGGTAAAATCATTTTTAAAATTAAAGAGTACAAGCTTTACCTCATAATCAGACCTTTTAAAACCATTGCGAAATGTTCGTCTCTCGATTTCCTGAAGAAGTAAAACTATCTTATGTGTTTCGGCAAAGAGTGGTTCTTAAAAAATATTTATAGAGAGTTCTAACAGCCCACGCACAGCACACGCCCAGCCGACGCATAGCCCAGACCGTGGGATGGGTCGAGTACCGCATATTGAACCCAGTTGTTTTCTCCCAGGTTTCGTGATGTCAGCGTCAGAACACCTCCAGGATTTAGAATCCAAGTCAGAACATGAAGAAATGGTTGTACTATATTCGTTAGTGAATAGGAGGAGAAGGAAAAATATTTATTTAGCTGGGCGGAAAACATACGGAGAGTTCAACCTGTTTCAGGAAGTTCCTGATACTATTTTTAAAAATAGTTTTCGGCTCAGCCGGAAGCAGTTTAGTGAATTACATAAACTCATTAAGATTGACATAACTGGAAAGGAATATAACACCCAGAAACCAATTGGGAGTAAAGCAAACTCTGCACCATTTTTTTCCCACGGCTCATCCTTCATTTTACATCTAATATAGTCGGCATGACTAGTGTCAAATAGAACGGGATGGCTCCGAACGATTTCTATAAATTTTTTTAACTCCATTTGGAAAATACAATGGTACCCACGCCCACGAAATCTGTGCGGAGAGGACAAACGTTTCCAGGCGTGGATCCCAACAGACTGGGCTAGCCGTAGGATGGGTCCAATATGCGATGACTCGTCAATTCTGTGCTTCACAGAACCAGCCACGCGTGGGCTGGGCGTGTGCTGTGCGTGGGTTGGGTCCAATATGCGCCGGGCTTAAATCATTTCAATAGGATAAAAAGTGGAGTAAGTTAAAAAGTACGAGTGGTTTAGTTTCTATGAACGGTTTTAGTTAATATTTTCCAATCGAAACATTCATTTTTATTTGTCATTTTTTGCTTCTCCTGTACAGTTACTTTTTTCACGACTTACTGCTTTTACATGTTAAAATTTCAATTGTTTTCCACGGTAAAAGTTTGCCGCAGTAAACTTAGCTTTGAACATGTCTGTAACTACTTAAGAGAATAATAAAATAAAAAAGTTTCTGAATCAGAAAACAAAACACGACAATTTCTGGGAAAAAAATAGATAACCAAAACAACTTTTGTCTTAATTTTAGATTAAATGATCTTAATTTGATCCTGTTTATGAACCTAATATGGATGCGGTGTACAATAATTAAACTAGTAACAAAGCTTTTTAACTTAATGAATGTGTAAGAGAGAGTAATCATTAAATAACAACTAGTTCTGCACAAATGCATAGTGCTGAAACATGAAGGAGTACTTATCAATCATAATGTTAAGTTAAAACATGTAAGTAATTTTTTTTCCATTTCCTTTGTTTTTAATGACGATTATTCCAATTAATTCTTACGACATTGGAGGTGTTTCGTTATTTTCAGATCAAATAATTCTTTGCTACTTCAATATCGGTTTCATTGGGCCATTATTTCACCAATTACTTCAATTAGTCAGTAGAATGTATAGGAACTTAAATAGAAGGAACTCGGCAATGGAATGTTTGTAAAGATTTAATGAGGCTTAGATTATTGTTAACATTACATAGCTGAATCTTTAAATAATGACAGAGGTATAAAAATAAAATCTGTTATAAATTTATATTTAATATATACTAGTATTATATACTACAATCATTATACCATCGTATAATAAAGAGTTTGTTTATATTATCTATTAGATATATCTATATATCTGTTCTAATTATACCTGGATTGAAAAAATTGAGGACTCCCACCATAGCATCGTCTGATTTATCATAGTAGCATATAGTAACATAAATAAATAACGATAAATAAATAAAAAACAATAATCAAGGAACATACAACCTTCTTTTGTCATTGAGTACATAAAACTGTAACATTGGTCATTATCGCAGAACTTCAATATCGGTTTCGTTAGACCACTATTTCATCAATTATTTTTAATTAGTCAGTAGAATGTATTGGAACTTAAATAGAAGGAACTCGGCAATGGAATGTTTGTAAAGGTTTGATGAGGCTTAGATTATTGTTAACATTACATAGCTGAACTCTACAATATTGTAAATTGAAATAACACTGTCACAGGGGTTTGTTTGATCGATGCAGAAAGCCATATGCAGACAAATTTAGTGACTGGACCTCTTCCAGATGGAAGCAGTAACTTCGGTTTGTTTCAGGTATATTCTAATTACCATGTAATTATATAATTAATGATCATAAACAATAATAATATCCTTATGATACGGCGATAAAATATTATGAGATTATATTTTTAAATAACATTCATTTAATTATTTCCTCCACTGAACAGATCACTAAGATTCATTCACCATTCAAAGGGTGGTATTTTTCATGATTTAAGGAACCGCTACTAGCAAAGTAAAATTTGTTAATTATCGGTAAAAAAGTAATGATCAGAACTCAGAGGTCATAATTCACTGAAAAGAGCTACCTAGTTAAGTAACAAAAAAAAAAAAGGTTGAACAGAATCAACAGAAGGAATGGAGTTCAGGCCACTCATCATTAACTTAATGAATTGAGTTTCTAGGTCATTTCATTAACTTAATGAAATAAATCTGGCGAAGTAGGAATTTAAGCAAACTTTTGGGGCTTTAGTTAGTTACTTGGTCGGAAATATCTCTAGAACAATAGGCGAAAGATAACCTATTCGAGGCCGATTGCACACCATGCATTCTAAGACGGCCTCTGTGTGTGCAATAACAGAATGTGCAATTATCAGTTATTCTGAGTAAACTAGTCGTCGAAATAAGATTTTTCTTGAACTACAGAAATCTTTAAATTACAGGAAAACAAAATTTGGCATTGGTTTTACTGTGTACCAAAACATTATTTTTTTTAAACTTTTTACTACTTTTTAAAATTTTGTTTGCATTATATTCTGTTCTTTATTATTGAAAACAAAATAATGATTTTACATTATCTAACAATTTTTTAATTCAATCTTTATAAATTTTTAATGATGTATTTTCATTTTATCTTACATAGCACACCCGGTGTGCAATTATCTTGTATTATTTATGTGAATTCACTTACAAAGTGGGTGATTTCCATGGTAAACATGTTTTTTTTATTAAAAATCAACAATATAAATTAAAAAATATTTCGCTCCTGGGGACCGTGTTCGAAAAAAATCGTCTTCTCGAATGGGTTAAAGGAACTTCTGAATATTTCACAAAGAAATTAATATCTGATTCCAGAAATAGCTAAAAAAATATAGTAGCTTTAAAGAACTAAAAGACGCGCTTTAATAGGAAACAAAACTAAAAGGTAGAAAATAATTTTCAATAAGTTTAAAATTAGAATAGAGCGATGAACAAAAAATTCATTTTATCGTTAAAAACAAGGGGCGCTTTTTAAGAAATTTTTATAGTGACTTTTATCAGTCAATAAAATATTTACAGCTATTAATATCAAGCACTCCACTTTTTTTTTTACGAAAAAAGAGTTTTTTTTTCGTTCATTACTCTATTCTTATTTTAAAATTAGTAAAAATTTATTTTTACTTTATAGTTTTGTTTCATTTGAATGCGTGATTTAAACAATAATCATTTCTTACTTTATAGTTCCACTGGCTATAAACGCGTGTTCCCTAGGTTTTTTTAAAAACTTATAATCATTTATCTAGTTTTTAGACTGGCTAGCATCAAAAGGGTGTTTTTAGTTTTTATTTTTAATATTAAAAAATATGTTATTTTAAATTTTTATAAAAACTAAAAAAACACCCTTTTTCTCAAATATATCATAAATATCAAGGCATAAAAAAACCATGAATGCTTTAGAATTTGTCACAATACTACAGTTCCTTCGGAAATGAAAAATGGCTCTATTCTTATTTTAAATTTATTAAAAATTATTTTCTACGTTATAGTTTCGTTACCTATTAAAGTGTGCGCATGCTTTATAAATTCCAGATAAATAGCAATAGGTGGTGTGGCGAGTACGACCGTGGAGGTGAATGTGATGTCAAGTGTTCACGTAAGAATCCTTATGCAATACCATCCTATAAATACACATATCTACAAGGCGGTATTTAAGGCATGTTTTTGACTGTTCTTTTGTCATACAGATTTATTGTCGAGAGATATAAAGAAGAGTATGAATTGTGCAGAAATAATATTCATGAAAATGGGTGGTTTCAGTTATTGGAAGGGTTGGAAGAGAAAATGCGATGGAAGACAGTTGCCAAATCTCAACGAGTGCTACGAGAAAAAGCTGTGGAGGTCGATCACGATCCCCAACCCGTTCAAGAAGATTATATTTCCGTCCCCTCCAAAGAAAAAAGATTAAAGATGTTCTAACAACTTGTGTTAACTTCTTCTCCGATCCAATATTGTCTCTGATGATTGTGGTAATCATTAAATTTTAAGACAATTGTGACTTAGAATGCAGTAGGAAAAATCCGGAAAGAGCTAACCTTTATGCACCTGAAATACTGGAAAAATAGTCACTGTTTTGCCAATTGATCATCAGAACATACAAAAAAAGAAAAGCCACATCGACGAAGATTAAAGATCAGCACACCTCACATCAACAGTCCAAACAGACTCATCAAATAAAGACAGAAGCCGTAGGTACTCCAAGACTTCCAACAAACAGCTCTTAGTTTTAGTTCTTTCCAGTATTTCAGAGACTTAAGACTTTAATTTTTGGATTTTTCCTATTGAATTCTATTTAAATTTTTTTTCATCTTCATTCTTATATTAAACTCCATATTCATCTTGGTCTTTTCGAATATTTAAAATTCCAAAATAAGAATACTTTTATTTAAGACACCTTTTACTTGAAATGAATATTGGAGGAATTGGGTCAAGTCATTAAAAGAAAATGGCATGAGGCAAGTCGAGAAAGAAAAGTTAAAAAAATAAACCTATGGTGGTCACTGTATTGTTTTATATTTAATGTACATTCTAACAAAAAAATCTGTATATGTTAGGTATGCTGTCCTTCGGAACGGAAGTCAAATGGTGGGCTCGTGCTTTTGTGTAGTTAGCAGTAAGTATGATAATACTAATCGCCCGAATAGCCATAGCAATTACAGTAATTTACGTTAAACAAACAAACAAAAAATTAATTTACATGTTAGGACCACTATGAAATAGAATTAAAATTAAAATACAGAACTCGATTTCAGTTCATTACAAGTTCCATTACATCTCCCTTCAACTTATTTAATATATTTTTTGCTGGGATCAATATTATTACAACTGTCCATGTTATTGCCGAACATATCTCATTATCTCAATTCCAATTCAGCTATCAAGATTTTATCTTCCTAATTTAGTGCTATGCAAATGTAGCTATCTAAATGATCCCTGCCATCTCCTTAACGTCATATTGCTCAATAATTGGATTCTGTGATAAGCCATTTTCGATAAAATATGCTCAACGATTTTGCCTTCAAATGGACAAAATTAACGGTACTAAAACTTAATAAAACGGTTTGAAGTTCTCATCGTCATCTTTGATAAGTTCAACATCATGGCATGTATTTTTGCCTGATTTATCTCATTATTTCAAAGAAGTAATGGTATTGCTCTTACCTCAATTGGTATTGCATTAAATAATAAATATTTAATAATTAAATATTTGCTCTGTCCAATTTCCGAGTTACTCCTCAGAAACAACAATAACTATCGGTAAACATTCTAGAGTATAAGAAACAGTACCAACTTTGAAATTTGTAAAGGACAAGGAAGGAAATATTTCCATGGATAACGGACGAATAATGGAAAGGTGAAAAGCATATTTCCAAGAGCTGCTCGAGGGAACCAAAAAATTCCACACATAAGCGAAGAACAGAGTGATGGAGATCTCTGAGAAGAAGAGGATGGGATTAAATTGTTGAGGATGAAATAGGGGAAGCCCTGCTAAGCATGAAGCTAAGAAAATCCAAAGGTATTGACAAAATAAGTCCTGACATGTTAAAATATATGGGCTTTAAAGGAAAGGAGATTATGCTTTATTAACTAAACTTAGTATGGAAACCGAAGAAAATCACGAAGGATTGGGAAGTAGCAGTGATAGTCCCAATCTATAAGAAAGGAGACAATAGAGGCTATAACAAGCTTCGAGGTATATCCCTCGTAAATTAGCGTGCCAAGCAAGATATGTTCCAAAACCTTGGAAAAAAGAATAAGAAGACGAGTCGAAGGATTGCACCAAGAGGAACAATACGGCTTTCGTGAAAATCGGAGCACCCAAGATCTGATTTTTGCAATGAGACAAGATTTTGAAAAAGTCCTAGAAAATCAAAAGGAAATGTCTTTATGCTTTGTCGATCTCCCAAAAGCGTTGGACTCTGTAAGGAAAACTGATATCTTGCAAACCTTAAGATAAAAAGTGATGGATAAAGGTCATATACATCAGTAATGACATGCGGTCGAAAAAAAAAACGAGGAGTGTAGTAAGATTTGCCAACTACACTTCTCAGGACATTGAGACCACCATTGGAATCCGTAGTCTGAGTCACCTACCCTTCATTTTGGTCATGGATTGTTTTCGAAAGGACAAGACAAAAATGAGGAAGTTACACCTAGGAGATGCCCATCCGAGCCCAATAGGCCTCTCACTGCTGACATTTGCGGGCGACATTATTGTTGTCTCAGAGAATGACAGAAACCTTCAGCACAATATTAGCAGGTTAAAAGAAGAATTGCTGGTTATAAATATGACCATAAAACCTAATAAAAATAAAGTGATGAGGGTAGGAAAGAAGCCAAGGAGAATAATGAAGTCCATTATAGTTGAAGATAAAGTCCTGGAACAAGTGAAGAACTTGCTCAAATAGATGGGAGTGCACCTAAACGAAAACGGATACATCCATTTAGATGATGCCGAGACAATCGGTGCCGCGGGCAGGTTGTTTGAAGCGGTTAAGAGAGGATTTCTTAACCGAAGAGAAGTAGAAAAGGAAACGGAAATGGCTATATTTAAGTCAACATTCTTCACTATCCTCGTATACTCTTCAGAATCATGGACGCTGACAAAGAAACACCAATCTAGAATACAAGCAGCAGAAATGAGATTTCTCAGGAAGATTGAGGGCAAAACGAGAAGAGACCGAGTCCGGAATACCACTGTCAGGCCGAACCTAAATGTTTAACCAGCTAACGAGGTAACGAAGAAGAAAAGCGACTGAGATGACATGGAACCCTTCTGCGGATGGATCCTAACAGAATTGCTAATGAAAATACCAAGCCAAATTGGAGGGAAAACGAGGAAGAGGACGACCTAGGAAGAAGTAGGGAGAAGAGGTGAAGAAGGGCTTTGAGAAGAGGGGATCCCATTGCAGCAGAAGAGTACAACTGGTGGAAGACCGGCAGAGATGGAGAAGGCTGTGCAGAATCCCTCCTCTGTGTGTCTGATAACACATTGTAGAGTCTTATCCATCCTCTATAATGTGGGAACCCTTTAACAGGAGAAACATCTGGCGGTTGTGCGTGATCTCGGACAAATCATCTTTCTGCAATCGCCTCAGACTCTAGCATGTTCTGAGCTCAAGACCTTTCAAGGCTGCAGTGGTACATTTTTTAAAAGTTTTTATGAGAAGGTGTTAGGGAATATTAAAAAAAATATGAGATTTGTAATTCACCCGGGCTTGCTCCTAGGAGTAAAGGCTAGAAGATTAAAATCGCTTCTGGTGGCTAAAAGGTATAAAGGAATGAAAATATAAATTGAAACCTTCAGTCTAACGCCGATTAAAGGTGCTGTAAAAAAGTAGGAAATCCATCAGAGTTTTTATCAAGAAATATAACTCTTATAATATCTGATAAAGTATTAAAAAACTAAACCTTGAAGTTATATATTACCATATCAGTAATATCCTAAATACAATTCATATATATCATATGTGTGCGCGCGCGCGCGTGTACTGGTATTTCAGTCGAAGTCAAAGGAAATTGATGACTTGATCTTGAGGAGTGCTCTATGGATTCATGGTCAGAGGAACTATCTCAGTGAACTTACATTGAATTTGCTTAATAGTGAAAAATAAAGAAACAGAAGGAGAAATGAACAACGAATCAATAAATACTCAAACTGGTCAAATTCATAAAAAAAAATCCTGGACTATTACGATTCATGAAGAGTCATGGGGTTAGTAGACGGTAGAGGCTGTACTGTTTCTAGAAAAACGGTTGTGCAGGGAGATGATCACGCTCAACTGCCAGGGGGGGGGCACTGGAGCAGACACACTCTCGAGACGATTGTGAGCGGAATGAGAGTGTGGTAATTGGGTGGCAACCAACACGGAGAGATTTTGGTTAACAACAGCGTTGCGAGAGAATTATGGACAAGGTTGTCTGTGGCGAAGTTAGAGCTGTCGGAGGTAAAATTTCTGGTGGTTACGGGGAGTACCAATTCATTGATTAGTCGACAAGGGGCGATTAAAATGAGTATTTGGAAAGGAAACAACGGTGTAGTAGCACAATAACCACGGTGAGCGGGTCGTGTAAAACGTTGGGGGAAGTATTGGTCGATTTGAAGGAGTTGGCAGGGGCGAGAACAGAAATAAAATATACGTGGTTGATAAACGAATGCTGGGATACGACCTCTTTTTAGGGTGCGACGTTTTATGAGAGGCGGGGTTAATGATGAACGTGAATCGAGAGACCTGACGATACCAGATAGGAGACCGCGCATAAACCCCTTTCAGTTAACCGATCAAATATGGATATTGGGGCCGTGGAGTATTGTACAAACGGAATGGAGCGGATACTCGAGAGGAATTCAGACTTCTTCTATAGAGAGGGGGAATTCTTGCCAACTACAGGAAAAACCGAACAACGAATAGCCCTGAAACAGGAAACCCCGGTATATGCCAAGTTACCCTCGGGCATTGCGAGACATAATGATTAAGGGATCTTCTTCGCCAAGGGATTATTCGACACAGCAGCTCTACTTTTAATAGTCCTTAATGGATAGTGGGAAAAAAAGGCGGGTCTTCGAAACAATATCGCGTCGTCGTTGATTTCAGAAAGTAGAACGAGTCAGCAAAGGATGAACGTTATCCACCTTCTGTGCATTGACGATATATTAGACAGTCTATCGGGTGCTACTATATTTAGCGCTCTAGATTTGAAAAGTGGGTACCAGCAGGTCAGAATGGCCGAGGAGGAAATTCCGAAGACCGCGTTCTCATGGGGAAGAGATCATTTCGTATTCGTCCGGATGCCGTTCGGGCTGAAGGCGAAGCCCCTCACGTTCCAGCGGTTAATGGATGAGTTTCAGAGAGGATTAGGGGAACAATTTTCCCAGGTATGTATGGATGACCTCATTGTCTTCAACAGAAGCGAGGAAGATCATGTACATCACCTCACTCAGGTGAATAGGGTGCAAGAGTTCGGCCTCAAACTGTCAGACAAATCACAGTTATGTATTAGAGGAATTAAATTTTTGGGCCACGTCGTATCGCGGAAAAGAGTTCAACCAGATCCTGCTAGAATAGATTTAAGAGGCACCGCTCCCTACTAATGTTCGTGAGGTTTGTCGATTTCTGAAGATGATTAATTACTACCGGAAATTATTCCAAATATAGCGGAGCTGACACATCTCTTACCATACATCCTTAGGAAAGGAAAGCGGTTCAATTTAGGGTCGGAACAACTGGCCTAGCATCGGGAAATGCAAGGAGATTTTAACAACGGGACCATTGCTGGCATTACCTGATTTCAGGAAAACATTTAAAGTTACGTCGATTATTCCGTTATTATTATATAAGTTATTCCGAAACTTCGAGGGTGGGGAAAAACCATTGGCTTTCGCAAGTCGCAAGATAAACGACGCCGAACGATGCTATAGCGCAATTGAACGGGAACTGTTGGCAGTGGTCTGGTCGGTAGAACATTTTCGGCCTTACGTCTATGGGAGGAGTATCGAATTATTTACCGATCACAAGCCACTGATCCACTTGGGAACTTCATTGTGATGCAATGGGCGGTTCAAACTTACGACATTGCAGTGGTCTTAAAGATTTTCCAAACAATGATGACGATACATGTCTATATTGGGAGGCTCGTCGGCGTATGCCAGTAATGCCATGTATTGGCATTGGATAAAAAAAGAAATGTGAATTATTCAAAATTGAAATGAGCTATTTGGAAGTGGTATAAGTACATTTGGATCTAAAAAAAAGTAATTTATTGCTCTATATATAAATAAAGAAAACAGAAAAAGTGAAAAAAAAAACCCTGCTCGTTTGTCTATATTTTAAAGCAATTCAAATGGAAACCCATAGATATCCTGAATATGAAAAACTGAACTTATAGCGCTTTCAAAACTAACCTTAAAAATATCATTGTTAAGGAAAATCATAGTAAAAAAAGTTGTATTTTGCAAATGTTAGTGTTTTCTTTTCATGTCACTAGCCCGATTTTCATAAATACCGATATTCTTGATTGTAACTCCTGCTGCCCCTAACCGGTTTAAATGGAAGAGAGGTAAGGAGAATTCGGCCATCCTCCCTTGCTGTCTTGGCAAACACCCCACCCCCATTGCCAATAGGGCAAGAAGAAGATGAGGAACTTTTTACTCTAATTCCTGGTCGGATGGAAGGAGGACGCCGAGGGAGCTGATGGAGTTTGGAAGGTTTAATTACCTTAGGAGTGAGGCTGCGGGTGGTGTATTATTCATAGGAACCTCCTTCCATAATCAGCCTTCTTCCCCTGCCCTAAGGTCCCTCTCTTCTCTTCACCCTATCTCAACTAATTTTCAAGAAATAGTCTTTTTTATTATTCTGGAGGATTGGAATGTGATATCAATTATTTATTACTTGGGAATAGCTACTATGATTATTGATGACCTTCATTTGACATTCATATGTTTTTATAAATTATGTTTACAGTTCCCATACCTAAAATATCACTAAAACAATCAAAACAAAACTTTAATTTTCTAAAATACTAGGAAAAACCAAACAGTAAATGTTTTACCAATTCACATACATACATGTGATTTAGTAACACATTTACCATAAACCATTTTTTGGACACACAAAAGAACATCAAATCAGATCAGTTACGGCGCATCTCACACCTACCATTCCCACCATTACCACACATCTCTGACAGGGATCACGCTCGAGAGAAGACGCTCCACAAACAAATGACAAACGATTAATTTATGAATAACTGTACTTTAAGCCAAAGAATGAATTATTTTTTTTTATCTATCTTAAGTACGAGCGGGATTGCTCAGTACGTAGGTTGCTGAGTTACTGATTCTGAGTAAGGGAAAGGCTGTGGCAGGAAAACTAATTATTATGTTAACGACGGCGAACGATGAAACGAGTTTCTAAAGAACCTACCGTGGATCAACCAGCGTATAAAGTGAGTAATTGGGGGAAAACCTCGCCATTATAAACTAATTACAGAGAACAAAATCAAAAGCATCTTCAGGAGAGAAAGGGACTTTGGTAAAGGTAAACCTTTGGTAAATGAAAAACTAAATAAAGCACATCCCAACCTCGCATTGTAGCAATACAGTAACCTGATAAACCACCTCCAAGACCCGAAAACAACTGCTGTTTCATATCATAAGTTACAGGATAACTGCTGGAAAATGTTAAATAAAATTTCTAATAAATAAAAAAAACAAGAGACCATATTAAAAAATAGAGTAATAATACCTATAATAGAAGAACATTATCAAGAACCCAGAGGAATTTTATTGTTCTGGATGTTTTTTTTTTCCTACTGCTATTGTGTCTTGTCTACTGCTTCATTTATTGATGTTTTTTTGAAGTTTGATGTGTGTATTTAACATTTTTTTTTTCTTTTTTAGTCCAGAAATTGTCCACTGACCTTCTTTACTATGATTCAGAAGTTGCTTTTGGGCCTTGGATGTGATGGGAAGTTTCCTCTGGTTGGTGTTTTGCGGATCTTTGAGGTTAGGATGGTAATTTATTTTTGTTTGGTGTTATACTCATTCTGCCCAAAAGATGCCTGAACAGGCGAAATATTGACAGATATTTTGTTTCCTTTTTTGAGCTTAGATACTTAAGGCTTTTGTCCAAGCTAACTCCAAAGTTCTTTCACCCATATCTTTCAAGTATTTTACGTCTCTTTTGAGCTTTATATTAAGAAAATGATTTTTGTATGTATCAATGGGGAGCGGAATTGCTGGATACGTAGGTTGCTGCGTTACTGAATTCAAGAACAGGTTGCGGAAGCTTGAAACAGGCTGTGGAAGATAAATTCTTCGTTATATTAACAAACATGAAACAGCTATGTAGGTTCTGTGAACCACCTTATGTGTCATTCAGTCTATAAAGTGAGTGCACTTAATCAGAAGTAAAACCTTGCTGTTGATCGTCAAATCGGCCAAATCACCGCATGCAAAGCTGTTGGCCTAGAAACAGTACAGTCTCCAACATGCACTGAATAATACCACACAGCAGGACCCTTCGAGGATTATAGTTAAGAAAGAGTACTTGTATCATTTGCGTGCAAGTATCAAATACCTTAGGTGCATACTGTAAAATATAATTTTGAAATAGGTTAATTACTGGAGTTTTTTCAAATAAACCTATAAATTTTTTTATAATATCTACGTCCAATGTGTCTTTAATAAATATTTCTAAATTTTAATAGGTTACGTCAAAACTTACCTTATCTACAATACAATATACAAAACGTACAATTTATGATATAATGAAGCCTCGTCGGAGAGTTTATTAATTAATGTAAATATGGATTAATATAAATATGGCTCTATCCTGATGAAGCTTATTTCGCGACGGCTTTTATAGGACAACCACAGGAAGGACTTAACGAAATCTTACGAACCGTGAAAGAGGAGAGGCCTTTTTCTTTTAATAAAAACAGCTCCTCGAGAAATAAAGGGGTAATATAGGCAAGGAAGGAGGAAACAAGGGCCGGAATGCATAACTAAGGGATAACCGCCACGACTCGGTGAGGGCGGGAAACTGGCTGGGAAAGCCAGCGCAGAGATTTACGTCGTTTTCCGTCCCGCGGAGCACCACCGCATTAAAAAGATGGAAAGGACCTCTTAGGCATCTGAGGATCAGGACTCATGGAAATTAAAAGAAATAAATCAAAAGGGATTCCCTATCTTCCTGAGCTGTTAGGGAAAACTTATTCAAAACCTTAAAGAGCATTTTTGGGCCCTTTTGTCCCGAGACCCTCACCCTTGCCGCTACAGTTATTCGATTTAATTTTATGAGGTTATTCAATTTTATGAACTTAAATTACACTGAATTTTGAAATCGCACTGACATCAAAATTGAACTGAATTTTACCGTCGATTCTTCGATTTCCTCAATACAAGGGTCTACTACAAGGCAGTGTTTTAAGCCCTGTTTTTTATTCCCTCTGATATTCCGGAGTAGCCTTGCATCACCATCTATTCCTTACAGCCATTATTCCTTTTCACAAAGATCCAAACTTAGCTTCTCCATAAGCGTCCAAAACCATATATTCGGTTTAAAAAAGTAGTTCTACGAATGGTTAATCAAAATAAACATTTCGAAATCGAACCATGTTATCTTCTCCCCAGGGAAAGCATCGTGTCTAGTGAAAATTGACAATAAGGAAGTACATTCTAAAAACCATCTGGTTAGTTTAAAAATTTGGACAAAAGACTTACATGGAACATATATACAAACATTCCATAAATACTTATTATGGGACATAATATTCCATTCCAGTATTCGTCAAGGTTATGTCATCTATTCCCATTATTTTTGTACGTCCAAACCCTTTTAGCAGTTTCTATTGGATCCTTTCTCTCTGAACTGTGTCTGTCGTCATTTTCCTAATTTTCTTATTTCTATTTAATCTGGACTTTCAGCTGATCCATGCTAGTAAATTCATTTCAGTTGACAGAAGTTTATTTCGGTTCATTTTACTGATATTCCATGCTTCTACTCCATTTGTTATTGCTCTTTTAAATATGGTCATACATATTCTTTACTTCGTTTCTTCGGTAATGTTTTTGTCTCATAGCACTGAATAAGGAGAATTGTTAAATTGTTGAACTTCGAGATTTCAAATTCCAAAATTATTCAACGAGTATGGTTTAATCGTAAAAGTTCTTTTTTTTTTTTTGAAAACACTTTATTGAAGCATTACAATCTGCCTGCTGTGGGCAATAAGTAATGGTGCTATGTAGCTACAATCATTCCATAAAAAATCAATAATATAAACGAAATAAATGCATAAATAAATATAAACAAGCGAAAAAATATATACAAAAATAAAGTAAAATAAAATATATATACATAATAAAAAAAATATAATAATAATAAATAAAACATAAAAGAAATATACTGTACACATTCATACTCTATTTACAATTTGCCTGGGGTCCCCGAACTGAGCTTCTTCCTCATAAATGAGGGCAAAGCAGGAGTCCGGGAGGCCCCAGCTCCCTTTCCCAGCCGCGTCACTGGCATTAAACGCCAATGGAAGCTGGTTAAGGGCGCTTCACACACACACAGGTCGTGAGTGGAGAATCTGGCCAGTGCCAGTACTCCAAATAGAATTATTATAACAAGTCTCGAGGCCATTGCCGGTTTAGGCGGCGGGGTGGATTGTATGGATGTGTGGAACTGGATAATGACTGAGCCAGGGGATTGGGATGACAGACAAGGTTTTGGTGAAAGTTTGAGAATTTAGTAGGGATGAGGTCGAGGACAAAAGGAATGTTGAGATCATTATGGAGGGTTTTGTTGGAGACATAATAAGGAGCGTTGACAATAGTTCTCAGGACTTTGATGAAGGATTGAATGCGTCTGATATTCGATTTTTTTGCGGTCCCCCACAGTTCCAGTCCATAGGTACAGATAGGTTTGATGATCGTCTTGTATATTAGTAGTTTATTGTCTATTGAAAGATGGGAGGCCCTACATAGTAATGTGTATAGTTGGCTGAAATGTCTGTTAAGTTCTTGTCTTTTGAGTCTGGTATGAGGATTCCATGTAAGTCTTTTGTCTAGGAAGAAGCCAAGGTATCGTACTGTGTCGGAAATAGGCAGGATGGTTTCGTTGAATTGGACAGAAGGACATGTTCCCCGGCGAAGTGTAAAAGTCACGTGTTTGCATTTTTCCTCGTTGACTTTGATCCGCCATTGGTTACACCAAATTTCAATGAGTGAAAGGTTCCTTTAGAGGTTCGAGGAAGCCATTTCAGGATCTGGATGAGATGATAGGATGGCTGTGTCGTCTGAGAACGTTGCAAGGAAGGTTTCAGGAGTAGTTGGGATATCAGCGGTGTACAATATGTACAGGATAGGACCCAGGACGCTGCCCTGGGGGACTCCAGCTTGAATTGGGTAAAGATTGGAGTATTCGTTACCACAGCGCACTTGGAAATAGCGATCAGAGAGGTAGGATCGAAAGACTAGGAATAAGGATTGAGGTAACTGAGGTTTGAGCTTGAACAGCAAACCGGCATGCCATACCCGGTCGAAAGCTTGTGCTACGTCCAGAAATGCGCCTGTGCAGTACTGTTTGTTTTCAAGAGCAGAGGATATGTGATCGACAACTCGGAGACCCTGCTGGACCGTCGAGTGCCTGGGACGGAATCCAAACTGATGTAAAGGAATACTGGATTCGATTATGGGTAGGATTCGTTTCAGGAGGATCTTTTCAAAAATTTTGGAAAGAATAGGAAGCAGGCTGATGGGTCGGTATGATGAAGTGTCATTTGGTGGTTTACCAGGTTTAGGGAATAGAATGATGATGGAGTGTTTCCACAACAAAGGGAAGTGAGTTGTGCGAAGGATACAGTTGTATAGATAGGTAAGGAAAATAATCGCTTTTTGGGGAAGATGTTGAAGGATCTGGGTGGTTAGAAGGTCATGTCCAGGAGATTTGCGGACTTTTAATTTCTGTAACAGGAATTTGACCTCAGAGGGGCTTACAGCGTTAGGAGGTAAGGATAGTGGAATGGGTGAAGAGAGGAATTCATGAATATTGGAAACGTGCGTAGGGTTGGTTTCAGGATGTGGAATAAATGTATTTGAAAGGTGTTTGGCAAATTCTTCTGCTTTGTCCTCATCTGATGCAGCCCAAGAACCGTCTTCACGGCGGAGGGGATGGGAAATGGGGTGGTATTTAAGGATCTTTTTGATAGCATTCCAAAGGGAATTATCAGAAGCGGATAGTGTGGAAAGATAGGCATTGTAGGTTTCAGATCTATAGGTTGTCAGGTTCTTTTTAACTAGTTTGGTGAGGTAGTTATACAGTCTCCGATCGTGAGGATGCCTAGTTCTTTGCCAAAGGGATCGGTAACGGCGTTTGGTAAGGATAAGATCCCTAAGATCTTGTGGTAATGGATTTTTCTTGCGGGGTTTGAAGGAAGGACGAGTTGAAGATGCAGTCCATACTGCTTGCTGGATCAAATTGGTAAAGGAATCGACTGCATCATCTAACTCTTGGGGTGTTTTTAGGGAAACTCTGAGGTCAATGGTGTCGGATACAAGCTGATGAAAAAGGTTCCAGTCAACTGGTCCCCTAATAAATGATGGTGGTGGAAGTTTGGGTATTGGAGATACAGAAAGGGTAAGGATCAAAGGACTGTGATCTGAGGAAAGTTCATCAAGGCGTTCTATGGAATAGTTTAGGGGACCTAAGCCAGCATGGATAAAAAAGTCGAGGAGATCAGGATTTCTGTTTGGATCATTGGGCCAATATGTAGGAGTGCCGGGAGAAATAAAACTGGAGTTGTGGGAATTAAGTGCAGACAGTAGCATGCGGCCTCGGGAATTAGTAGTTCTTGATCCCCACTGTTGATGTTTCGCATTAAAGTCTGCACCTAAAAGTAAATGGATCCCTAGGGAATCGAGGAGAGAGCTGAATTGGGAATCGGAGATGGATTGGTTAGGAGGACAGTACACCGATGCTAATGTGATAGGAAAGGAAAAGGTTTTGATTGAAACAGCTGTAGCCTGAAGGAGATCGTTTGAAGGTAGGGGAAATGACTGTTGGGAAAGGGATTGATGGACTATGACAGCAGTACCACCGTGAGCTTTTCCATCAGGATGGTCAGTCCGGTAGGTTTGGTACTGTGTTATGTTGAGCTGCCGTTTACTGGTAAGTCGAGTTTCTGTAATTAAGGCCACATTATTTTTTTTGTCATACAGTAAAGATGTCAGTTCATCAGTGTGGTTTCGAATACCATTCGCATTCCAAAGGAGAATAGATAGGGTGGATGTCATTTAAGGATGTTGTGGGACAGGAAAGAGATGGGAAACAAGATTTGTTAGGAGTGATATTAATGGTGTGACCATTGATTTGAATTCAGAGAGGAATGATGTGAGAAGTGTCGTGAGATCAGTAGCATTTGAAGGAGGAGGTATATGTGGGGTAATAGGAATTTTATTCATGGAATATTGTGGTTGCTGGGGCTAGTTTTGTGCTTGTATAGAGTTGATTTGTGGTACAGGGATGTGTTTGGAGGGTTCGGGTTGCAGCGTGGCCCCGAGACTTTTCGGCTGACCACCTGACATTTCGGCATAGGAAACAGTTCCATTTGCAATTTTTGAAGGTTGTCTTCTTGACGTTCTCGCTTCGTCGGTGGGCCGACGTGCTGCCAGAACGCGCGATTTTATATTTTTGTAGGTTTGACAACCTTTGTAATTTGCCGGATGTCCTTGAAAACATAATGCGCAGACAGCAGGAGTTTCTCGCGGCTTGATACACTCTTCGGTTTTATGCGGTTGTCCGCATTTGACGCACCTGGGAGTGTGGTGACAGTAGTGCCGGGTGTGCCCGTATGCTTGACAGTTATGACATTGCACAATGTCTTTCTTAGGGTAGGGTTTTTCAATTTGAACTCGGGTATAATATAGTCTGTTTACCTCGTAGATTTTTTCAACCCCGGGTGTTGGTTCTAGGTCAACGAAGAAAAGAGGCAGTGGAATTTTGTTGCCTGGCTCAGGGTGCCCAGTATTGTTTTTGCAGACATTTGTTATTTGTCTGACCTTGAAGCCCATTGCGGTCAGTTCTTCTTCAATGACGTCTGCAGGGGTGGAGGGGTGCAATTTCCTGATCACCACTCTGATGGCTCTTTCCTCCTTTAGTTGGTATGTGTGGTAGTCAGCCTTAGTTTCTGTAAGGTATTTCACAATTCTGCGGTATGTATCGGACGTGTCTGATTGAATTTTCGTGTCATTAGTCTTACTGGTGCAGTAGTATTTTCCAGAGCCTATTAAATTGTTCAATTGGGTGCAGAGGAGTTTAAAGTTTTTTATATGTCTCACGAAAATAGGTGGTGGCCTATGCACTTTAGGGGCCGATGTGGACTCCATTGCTTCACAAGTAAGATTTGTCAGTGGCTGATATCTGTTTGGTGAGTAGAATGGTGAGTCTTCAACCAGGGTTGATGACCCTAACTGGGTATTTTGATTTGATGGCTCTGCCTCGGGTTCTAAATTATCATTAGGAGTCACGGGAGGCGTATCAACTTTGCGCTTTCTATTGGGCTTCGGTTTAGTCGGACTATTTCTAGTGGTAGACTCAAGGGATCGGCTTCTCTTGGCTTTTGCTTTTTTATCTGATCTCGTAAAAGTTCTAAGTTACAAATTTATTTTAGAGAGCAATTAGTTGACTGGAACTTTTAATGTAAGGATAGAGATAGTTGGGGGTGCAGTCAATTAAAACACCATAATAAGTATGCACTTATTATGGTGTTTTAATTTACTGCACCCCCAACTATTTCTATCCTTACATTACTAATTTATTGTTTATTTATCAATTTTTCCAATTTTCGACTTGCTTGATTTTATTATTTACACTTCAATTCTTATTAAATGGCATGTATGAAGTTATGGAGTGATGAAGGATGTAGTTGACTGGGAAATGGCTTCTAATTTTGATGAATGCCTGTATATTGGAAGAGCGCTGAGAAGCTCATAATACCGGCAGGATATATAAGTTTGCACGGAGTCAACTGATAGGCAGTAATTATGTCGACGCTGATACCTGGCAGGAAGTTGAGGGAAGAGGAAATCAGCCGTCAGTAGCAGGGATGGAGCTCTGTCGTATCGCCGTCCTGTCTTCGGTCTTAGGTGAGTCCCGACAGGAAATTTAAATTGGGGAATAGAAGTTTGTACTGAGTAGTTATCGTACGTATCTTAAAGAGGAGAATCAAAACGGAAATGATCCGAGGAATTGCTGCAGAAAATGGCTAACTTGTCTTTTACAATCAAAAATATTTCTTAGATTTGAAGAATAAGTATCACTTACCACCCCTTAGAATTGAAAACAGTTATTCATGAATACTGCTTATATAAAAATCACATTTTTAATATCGATATTACAAATATGATGTACTAAATAACAATGTATTTTCAAATTTAATAAAGGTTGATGGAAACTTTAATTTACGATTCATATTTAAATTATTCTATTGATTATAACATTTTTTGTAAAAGTGGAAATATAATATTGGTTAACTAATATGCAATTTGTTTCATTTGGAGCTAAGGTTATTCATAAAAATAAATTGACAAACTTCAAAGTTTTTTCCTGCGAAATTCTGCTTTTTCAGTAAAACCATGCAATGTATTTTTTTTCTTGTTGTTTACACATAATCAAGAGTACAGTTATCCTCATTTGTGATTTGCTTCGATTACTTCCAGCTGATTGATATTAAACATCATAAGGGATTCTTGTAGATACGTGCTACTATTTTATTATTAAGACCGTGGAAAAATTCCAACGAAAGGCCCTTAAGTCTCTAATTAGATAATTTAAATTTCTGTTTTAGTTTGGAGACTTACGGGCTTTTCGTTGGAATTTTTCCACGGTCTTAACATTAATGTAAGGTCTCTTTTTACTTTTTAATATATTTTATTATTAATATTTTTTTTAAATGTACCACTATAACCCTCTAATGGTTGCTCAGAACATCGTAGAGACTTACCTGAGATTTGTCCGTGCTCAATCGACAGGTTTTGTCCTCAAATAAGGATATCCACTTTATCGCAGCTGGGTGAGCTTAAGGAGGATCTCCGGGTCCCACGGGATCCATCCATGTCTATTAACAGATTAAATTAATTTAAAATTTATTTTTATATTATGATTACTTTTATATTGAAGAGAAAAGATTTTTCCTGGCCGGGATTCGAACCCGGGTCGTCTGCATATCCGGTGCAGGGGTCTAAAACTGATCTAACTCAATCTCTCATATTATTCAATCTATTGGATTTAAAATAGTAGTTTTAAAATATATATGTATTGTTTCCTAAAATGTGTTATTATTTATATTGTACTGAGTATAAATAAGTCAAAGAGATTAACCAGTTTTATTCCTAGTTATATTTTCTAAAATTGTTGTTATTCTATGCTGTTTTGAAAATATTCAGAATAAATTTCCATCAAAAATTGTATTCTTATTAAACAGAAACCATTCGAAACTATGTTAATGAATATTTGATGATTAAAACTACATATGAAACAATTTGCCCGATCTATTTATTATGGTTATATTGTGCTAAGCATTGAAATTTAGTTTCCTGTTTGTCCCCTTGAACTTTTTATTTGTACCATTGTCGTATAAAGAGTTCATATCTAATATCTCAACTTCCCGGATGGATGATTATTATCTTGAGTTTCTGCATGCGTACATTCTGCTGGGAAATGATTTCTTGATAACCTTCGTTAATGATAGTTATACCTATAACGATTTTTTTTCTATTCATATTTTTGGATTTATATACCAATAAAATCGTAACTGAAAAAAATTACTTATTCTACGAAAACATTCACTTGCTGAACACTCGAGATTACTGGTACTCACATTATTGACAGACACATTACCACAGAAACAACAAGATCTGTATGCCTGTGAAGGAGGGATCTACCTACTACTGAGAGAAGAACACGCTAGGAGTGTCTAGGAGCGGTTTCTGCACCCAAACTTTCACGTTTATCAAGTTGGAAGTTCTCGAAAAAAGAGTACAGATAGAATATAAGGCAAATGGCATTTGTATAGTTTCTCCAATAAATATTTCATTATTATAAAGAAGCAGTCAAACACCTAGATAGAACAAAATCAAACGTGATCCCGACCAATATTAATATCAGACTGTATCCTTTAACAACCTTTTCTCCTAATTCTAATAATTTTGCAATCAACATATTTTGTAATCATTCAAAAGGTAAAATTAAACAGAAAATGGTTCAATGTTATAGCTATATTTTATTTATCTATATAATGAAGTAAGAAGAAAATTATTTCGTAGCGCACGATATTCCAAAAATACAATCACGATACTTTTGAAACAAGCCATGAAAGCCTTAAATGTAAAATAAACATTAAAGCCGCCAGCAAGGTACTTCACTGGGAATGACAGCTCAACAGTATGTAAGACCGAAACTCATATTTGTCTTCCAGCTGCATAATAGAAACAATCTTCATCAGGCATAAGTAGATTACCATTCAGCCACCCTCTAAATTACGTTTTTCAGGATATAAGTATAAGGAACAGACATTCCGGAGAGCACAGCACAAGGCCTTACTGCAATTGTAGTGATGACAACCCTAAAAACAACTTTCTATATTTACACGCCACATCTGACCATTATACGTATATAACTGCATAAGAAATGCCACAAAATGAATATATATATACATGTTCAGTATGAGTATATTTGTATGAGTATATTCTTCGAAAGATCTTCTTCCAGAGATGTACGAGCATATACTTCAAATGGCACTGATTAAGTTCTTTTTCTCTTGCACTCAAATTAATATATAGTATATTATCCAATAATCAATAGAAAATCTAGCTTTAACTTAACGTTAGTTTAAACGACCTTATTAATTTATAAAACCATACTTAGACATCTACTAATGTAAGGTTGTGAAGTGTGTGTCAACAACAAACAAACAGTTTCAACAACAAAGCGAACAAAATTGCAGACCTTCCAAAATCAAATCCTACGGATCGCAATAAACACGCCTTGGTTTGTACGAAACAGAAGAGCTAAAACTAGAGGCGATAGAAGAATTTATTAAAAAGCGTTACACCAGATTTAAGACCGGATTACCAGCAGTCATAGGAGCTGTAGCATTCAACATAGGCGAACCTATTTTATCCCCAAGACTGAAACCGAGACTCTTGAAAGATATTCTGACCTTTCTCACCAATCGTTTTAACAAATCGTAATGTAATCCTGTGTTCTTTTAGCTTTCCGTTTTATTTTACTATAGACCTGTTTATTATTACATTTATTTTAATTTTGTTTACTTATTTATTTAAACTACTACCATTCTTTTATATGAAAAAAACTATTATATATTTATACCTTATCTTGTAAATAAGCAAATAATTTACAGTTAGGGGTATCTCTTACATGAGACGAAACCCATATTTTTACGTCATGTTAAAATTTAAAATTCATTATTAAAAAAACATATAAGGCTATGAATAGGAAATAAAAGATATATAAAAAATAAAATTACAATACTGTAAATTTTCCGAGTCTCCAAAATTGACAATAACACTGAAATTAAATAGATGCTCGTACTTAATTTAAGCAAATAAATATGCTTCACAGATCTAAGCCTCAGCGAAAAATACACATACAAAAAAATTTATTATTGCAAATGTTTAAATAATTTAAATAAACTACAAAAGCTCCTTAATGTGCAGAAAAACCAACTACTACATAATAAAATAATATAAATAAACATTTATATATATATATATATATATATATATATATATATATATATATATATATATATATAAAACTTATGAGCTTCGGCACATACAACATAAAAAAAAAGAGAAGTTTGGGAGAATAATAGCACACATGAAGTCTAGTTAAACACTGCTTTATTCAAGTTACAACGCTCTATTTATAGTATTTACATTGTTGACATTCACTGTTTAGGATTAGTGTCTATATTGGTGTATGTCTTATCTTAACTCCTCCCTGCCAGTTTACGAACATTCTCGTAAACTCGAAAAACAGAAACAAAACATAAGAGTACCAAAAGTAATAAAAAATAAAATTAAATACAATATCTTCCAATCAAGAAATCTAGCACTTATAAAACACAACAGAAAAGAAATCTTACATTATGTACGAGAGCTCACTTAGCACTTTAACTTAACGTCATCATCCTCTTCTGACCTACTATAACAAACACCTACAAATACAAAGTAATAATAACACTGAGAAGAAAAAGAGAGAAAAAAGAGAGAAAAAAAATTACATACAACAGTAATCATACATATTTACAGTCTACTGTCTCCAGCTGGAATTTTCAGCTGCTCAATATGCACCGTTCTACGTTGTCTGGGCTCTGCCAGACTCTGAACGGTGACCAGATTGTGCTTCCTAATCGCAATCACTTTGAATGGCCACTCGTACCTGAGTACCTCCTTTGCGCGATTTGACACGATCTTTCTGTAAACAATATCGCCGATCCTCAGAGCTCCCACGATATCCTTCAGACCGAAATTATCCCTGGCTACTCTCTTACTCTTTTCCGAGACCATTCTTGCCCGCGCTTTTCCCCATAGTCGGTCGAGTTCTATTCTGTTCGCGACTAGGCGTTCCGCCATGGTGCCATCTACGATCGTACCGGTCCCGTCCCTACGTCGAGATCGTAAACCAAAGAGAACCTCGAAAGGGGAGAATCCCGTACCCATGTGGATTGAGTGGTTGTACGCCGCAACAGCCCGAGGCATCGCCACATCAGCCTCCAACCCTTTATCCGCATGGAACACACGAAGATGTTCGCCCAGAGTACTATGGAACCGCTCAATCCCTTCCCTACTTTTGGGATGCCCGGGTGTGTTCAAATGCCAAGCGACACCGCAATCTTTCATGTCCTTCCGCAGTTGGGCGTTATAGAACTCTCTACCGCAGTCCGAGGAAATCGAATCTGGCATCCCGTAACATTGGAACCATGTTCGGAGGGCGTCACCGACTGCGGCTGCTGACCTCTCTTTCACCGGATGGGCCATGGCTATTTTGCTGAATATGTCAACTATAGTTACCCACTTGAAGCCCCTCCACGTAAAGGTGTCAATTTGGAGATCCGTTAGCGGCGCTATAGGCGTAGACGTCTCCACTTGCAACCCTACCGGGGGATGGCGATCATACTTTGCGACATGGCAAATGGCACAGTCCCTCACAATCTCTTCGACCGTTTTCCTCATCCCCACCCAGTAGTACCTCCGTTTCAATGCTTTTACGGTTTCGTTAACCCCCCGATGGTTAGTCTTCCCCTGGTGGTAAGCTAACGTGACCTCTTTTTGGTGATCGGTATCGTGGATCGTATCCACCATAAGGCGACACCGAACAAACGACCTATCCAGACCTATCTTCTGTAGGCGCCACAAATTCTTGATTTTATCCCACACCGTCGCGTTCCCTACATACAGATAGTGGGTCTTACCAACTTTGGACGCATCTTTCAAGACCCTGCATATTTGTTCCTCTTTGACACCCGGCTGGGACCAGATAGTAACGATACTGTGCCTCACATACCTGAAGAACTCCATTTTCAAAAGCCCTGTCGTCCTGGTTTTCCATATTATTTGTCGGTGTTTATCGTTGACTGGCTCGTCCAGCTCTTCCATCTCCGTTAACCTCTCCTCCCCTGATCCGTCCAGGTCGTTGGAAACTTCATTTTCCCGATTGTCCTTCCCAAGTTCTCCTTCTCCATCTGGTGTCCATTCCCGGATAAATCTTTGCAGCTCCCCCGACGGTTCGCCCGCCTCCGGTTCTATGACGTTGATTTGGAGAGCGCGAGATAACCAGTCCGCCACCACGTTGTCTTTACCCGGCTTATAGACCACCTCCATGTTATACTGGCTGAGGATCTCTTTCCACCGCGTGACTCTCGCCGAAGACTCTTTTAAATTTCCCACCCACAGAAGGGGACGATTGTCTGTGTGGACTTTGAATCGTTTCCCGAACACGTAGGGCCGGAAGTGTTGGACCGCCCAAACGATGCCTAGTAGTTCGCGCTCCAGGGCACTATACCTAGACTCCGCGTCCGTGAGCCTCCTACTCGCATACGCAATCGGTCGATCCCCCTAATCGCTCTCCTGGGACAGTACGCTCCCCAACGCATACTCACTAGCATCTGTCGTAATGGAGAATGGTTTATTGAAGTCTGGGAACGCCAGAACCGGTTGGGTCTGCAGCTGCTCCATGCACTTCCTAACTTTCGCCTCCATTTCCGGAGTAACCCGAATCGTACGCCCCTTTCGTAGGAGCTCGTTCACCGAAACGAGATTTTCGGCCATCTCGGGGACGAAACGGCGGTAGTAGTTAAGGGTTCCTAACAGCCGCCGAATTCCTTTCACATCACTGGGAACTGCCATCTTGGCGATCGCCTCGACCTTCTTTCCGTCCGGACGCACCCATTCCTCCGATATCGTGTGACCCAGGAAATTGATCTGTTTCCGCCCTATCATAGACTTTTCCCTGGAAAGTTTCAACCCAAATTGCCTAATGCGCTGAAAGACCTGTCTTAAATCCGCAATATGCTGCGCCTCCGATCTACTAAAAACGAGAAGATCGTCCATGTACACTTGGCACATATTCTCGTCTAGGCCGCGCAGGAACTCGTCCATTAGCTTTTGGAATGTTATGGGCGCGTTCTTCACACCAAAGGGCATGCGCGTAAATTCGTAATGCCCCCTTTCGAATGTAAAGGCTGTCTTGCTCTGGTCCCTGGGGTTCATACGTATTTGTTGATACCCGGATTAAGATCTAACGTGGTAAAAATCAACGCCCCGCCTAACCTGTCCAAGATATCGTCCAACCGCGGGATGGGGTACTTCTCGTCTAGAGTGTTTTCGTTCAACTGCCTATAGTCAATCACCACCCTATAGCGGTCCTGAGTCTCACCCTCAATGGACTTTTTCTTTACTGCCCATAAGGGGCTGCTAAACGGTGATTTACTATCGACGATGATCCCCTGCCGCTTCAGCTCCTCTAGTTCGTCCCGGATGTGGTTTCTCAAGGCCTGTGGGTATCTACGTTCCTTAACATAGGTAACCTTCTCTGACTTAAGGTGAATTTCGTGTAGAGTTTCCCCTGTCACGCTTAGCGGTTCCCCTTCGCGAAAAAAAATGTCCGCATATTCGTCTATCACCCTTGTCCGCCATTCCCTGTCCTGTGTGATCGCTCCCACACACCCCGCGTCCCTGTTCCCTTCCTCAATCGTTTTATATACCTTTTTCGCGATTTTTATACCCCATGCACTCCCTGAATTCCGCAGTTTCACACCCAGTTTTTGGAGTAGGTCACCACCCAGAATTCCTCCGTACTCCCTCGGCATGTCCGCTACCTCGTGTAATGTCGCCACTTCACCCTCCTGTCCCCATTTACCCAGTTGTCAACTCGATTTCGCCCTCAACGGTACAGGGACCACTCAAAGGGACCAACTTACACAGGCACTTCCTGAATTCTGGTATACAATTTCTTTTAAATATTATGCTTAAACTAAATAAATATTATTTATACTCACTAAACTACAGGAACTCCCCGTATCCACTAAGCATTTCCACCCCTTACAAAATTCAATAATAGGCAACCGCTCACACTTTTTCCCAATAGTATTCACACATAAAAGGTTGCCCCTCCATTTACACCATCCTCATTCCCTGCTTACCTCCTCGAGTCTCCTCCCTGCACTCCGCTGTTTGCGCCTTCCTCCAGGGACCCCTTTGCTACCGGCTTCACTACTTCTCCTGCCACCAGGTTCGCTGCCCTCCGTCTCGGATCCCGAAGTCCCAGAAGATCTCGATGAAACAAATGGAACTCTACTCCTCCTCCATATTCGCTGAGCGTTTATTTCCATTGGTTCCCCTCGATCGTGATCTCTCCTTCGTATGTACGGGCATTGCCTAGCCATGTGCCCCTCGCTATGGCATTCGAAGCAGCGCGTGCGTGGGCACTGGGCCATCAGGTGCCCTGTCTTACCACATTCGTGGCACCTCCTGTCGTCTCTTCTTGGGTTCTTCCTGTCACTGAATTGCCGCTTCTCTCTGATCATCGGCTTCTTCCTACCGAAATCTCCCTCTCTTCTTCTCTCCGGTTCTATCCTTGCTCGATTTCTACCTACTTCGTTTCTGCGATAGGACACTTTACTCCACCCTGGTTCGAACACTTCTTTTTCCTCCTCGTCCCGGGCACTCGCATCTACCATATCTTGAGCACATTCTACGAATGTCTTATCCCTGGGTAGACCGTCCTTCTTTCCGGTATCCCGTGCCAGTTGTACTTTGAGAACTGTTGTCATGAACAACATCCAGGCCTCCACCGAGCTGGTTTCCATCACTTCACGCAATTTTTCATTTATTTAATTTAGTTTTTCGAGAAGTCCTGCTGCGTATTGGCCATTCGACTGCCCAGTCCTCTTCATCTCTCTAAACATCTGTAACATGTCCTCTTCTGGGGCCCATCGCCCTCCTCCGTAGGCTTTTTTCAACCTCTCCTTAATCACCGTCCATGGAGTATCCTCATCGGCTTGGATCAAATTTAGGACACTCCTCCTGACCCGACGTGCTAGTGCCACTCGCAATCTTCTCGCGTCTGTTTCCTCCAAAAGATCAGCCGCTTCCTGTGACTGTATACTGCCCATGATGCCGTCTCCCCCTTTGATGAAGTGGTTGAGCTCACCCACATCTCCGTTGAATTTCTCTAGATCAGAGATCTCTCTCCTAATGTCCTGCGCGTTAGCCTTCCTCAATTTCATTTTTTCCAGCTCATTTGTCTCTTGCGCTATTCGATTTGCTTCTTGTGCGGCTAAGTCCGCCCGCGCCATGGTTAGAGTCGTCGATGGGTACGGCGGGAACTCAGGGTTCTCTTGTTCCGGCTGCGGTTGGTCTAAAGTTAACGTGGCCGGCCTGAGAATACTTTGACCGTGTTCATTCATGCTGGCACTTGTTGACATACGAAACACGAAAAAAAAAATAAATAAACCAAGAACAATTCGAAAAATAAAAAAAATAAAAAATTTACGAACTGTTTTTACGTAAAAAAAAATTCTTCACTAGGAACTGTTTTACGAATTCCCGGGTTTCGGCACCACTTATGAGCTTCGGCACATAAAACATAAAAAAAAAGAGAAGTTTGGGAGAATAATAGCACACATGAAGTCTAGTTAAACACTGCTTTATTCAAGTTACAACGCTCTATTTATAGTATTTACATTGTTGACATTCACTGTTTAGGATTAGTGTCTATATTGGTGTATGTCTTATCTTAACTTTTATATATACACAACGTATAACAATCTTAGTATTTATTATTGAATTTAGGAAATCAAATCCAATAAAAAATAAAATGATATAATCATCATATTTCTGTCGCAACAGCATCTTGTCAGCTGGCATCAGATTTCAGCCAGAATTCGAAGGAGCTCAGTGTTTCATTTTACTTGGTGTCCAGGTATGCATGCACCCATGTTCACATAAATATCTTATCATAATTATTTGTTACTAAGTTTAGCATTAAAAAATAAACTAATTTAAGTTATAATAATTTTTATTAATAATTGATCTCATGGTTCAACTTGGGATTAGAAGAACGCCCACTTGCTGTTAAAATAGAAACCCTTGGTGGGAATGGGAGATGAATTTCCGGATAGGGACATCATTCTAAGGATGACAAATAATCGAGATCGATTCAAGAAAAATGAAAAAAGAAACTTTTTTGTCAAAAGACTTACTAATATTTATACCTAGACGAATTAATTTATTGTTTGCCATTGCAGCATGTTTGCGTTTTTAACGTAAAGAAATTAAGGATACCTACTTATTATCCCACTTGTTAAATTTAAAATTACCATATGCATAATAGTTTAATAAGGGAGTGAGGTAGAGTGCCAAGAAGCTGTGAAAAAGGCCCTAGATTAGAATCCGGCTGTGGACCCTAGTGATTTAGAGAACCTCCAAGGGCGCACCCAACCGTTATCCTTGAAACAGTACAGACTTATATACTGAACTCATGATCCTTCAATGGTTTGTAGTCACATATATCTAGGTTTTTTATTATTATATAAAGGCTATTTTTTTAATAATGTTTAATATTTAAATATTTGAGCAATTGCGAGGGATAGTATCATAATGATTCATTAGTTGTTGTACTAATTATTTCTAAATCCGAGCAGATATGATAACTGAAGAAACCTGAAGTCAAGCATTCATAAATTATTAGCTGACTCAAAAAGTATGCATTTCAGAATGAATGTGGGTATAAAAATAATATGGACACTTCTGTTGTCAATATTCGTTTAGACTAATTCAACAGTTAAGAATATTATTTATATCCACATAATGTTTTTAATCCGTTCAGTTTAATTAAATTAAAAAAAATAAGGACGCCTAATTATTATCACGACAATAGTTCTTTAACAACTACTGAACTAAACACCCTTTATAATTTTATGCATAACAGGATAATGCATAATGCTGGTTATGATAATGATAATTATGATATTGATGTTGATGTGATGTTGATGACGATTTAACGTATAATAATAACTAAAATAGACAAATCCAACCATATTATTTATTTTTCAAAGATACAAACAGAATAGGCCGGACTTGCCAATCGATTCGATATTCCCGTTCTGACGGACAAAGTATTCTTCTCTGTTGGGGAGATGTTATAACGCTTCCGCGGAAGTGAATACACACGGAGCACAGGGTTGCACATCATTGACCGGAAGTTAAGATGGCATTGTAAGTCCTTGGTCAGGAAGAAAGGGAGGTCTCAATAGTTTTCTACTTGAGAGGAGTCGGATATAGGATCTTTTTTATTCCTTTACCTTGTGTAAAATACCGTTCTTCTATTCCTTTGGTAATACAATATTTGTTTAAAAATATATGAAAAATTCTGTTTAAAATGAAGTTGTACAATTCGTAAAATATTGTATTTTTCAACAAAACATATGCCTTCGTTCTTTATACATTGTATCGCAGTACATTAGTATTCTTAAATATATATTTAATGCAGGATATATTATCTTTGGTATATAAAATAAAATGAAATATGTTAATCTGGAATTAAAAAAAAGTGAAAATGACATGCTTCTCGCGGTAATTACAAGTAAATAAAACCTGACAATATATGTCAGAAATAGGAAATATTACGTACAGTAGTTTCTGTACAATCTAGTTTGTGTTTTTGTACTATAACTATAACCATATATAACTATAAAACAAAATATTTAAAATATATAACTATAATTGATTTACTATTAATTCTTATGCGCCTTAGAAGTATGGTACTCAGGCATTTTTAATCTTATTTAAGTTTTATTTCTATATAGCTTACTCTGATTTACTCGGAGGGAATAGTAATTGTTTTAAAAGAATATTAAACGTATGTTCATTGATAACGGAAAATCCACTAGAATTGGACAAATGTGACGTTCTGGTTGGTTTTTACACATTAAGACTTACAATTGTTGCAAACCGCCATAAAATATAAGCCTTCTTCCTAAAGATAGATTTTTCTTTGAGCCGAATTTTCTCTCTAGTTGCGTCATTTTGATCCGCCTCAGATGGTGGAAGAACATACTCCAGCAGTAGGTAGATATAGTAATATAGTAATGTTATAGTATGGTAAATATAATAGTAAAAACGCAGATTTTCGATCCTGGTTCCTAATCTATAAGAATCTTTTAAGAGTCGTAATAAATTTTCTTTAGTTTACACTCATTAACTCACTCTATGGTTAACAATAAACAAAAATACATTCCTAGGCAATGCTGGGTTCCAGAGAACCAGACATATGGAAGAAAGTCTAATGTTATACCCTTAATTTACATTATTATTTAAATCCTATACCATCCATAATTATTAACAATAGTTCTTGTATCGAAAAGAGATAAAGAGGCGATCCTCACAGAGATCTACTCCTACTCACAGCTCACCTACAGAGGCTATCCCGATAAGTTGTACGTCCTCTTCCACGGTTTTGGAGGTTCTGCCAGCATGACTTCCACCCTGTCAATGGCCAACGGTAAGCTTCTGGTATGTTGTGCTTTATTTATTGAATTTAACTATGTTTTTGGAACAGTGAATGTACTATATAATACTGAAACATTTCGACTACATTGTATAAGTTTGCCCATTTTTCTTAATTAAGTACATATTTAGTAAAATTTAAAATTAGTACAATTATTATTTAAAAACAAATACAATTATTATTTTAAAATAATTTCTAATGAGACCTACGATTCTTAACTTCAAGGCCTTTGAGTAGGAATCTTCGAAAAAATTATATATGTATCTATATGTTTTAAATATTTTAGTTGATTTGGAAATCTAACTTGGAAAAACTGTTATGATGTTAGTTCTTTTCAACATTATTTTTAAATTAAAATGTTTATTATTAAATAGACCTGAAGAAGCAGTATGCCTGGCGAAACGTTGGCGAAAAATTTATCAACACGATCTAAACCAGAAGAATAAATATTTTTTGTAATAATATAATAAGAGACTGTGCTGTTTCATGGACAACGGTTTTGCAGAAAGGTGATTTGTCCTAGATCACCGCCAGATCCCCCCTTATTTTGTGTACCATATTTTTATAACATTTTATAGAGGCTGGATGAGCCCCAAGAGGGTCCTAGATCCCATATGATCCATCTCCGGCTGCAAACAGACTAAATGAAAGTCTTGCCTGCAGCGGGATTGGAACCAGGATCTTCAGCATGGCAACTCAGTGCTCTGCCACTGCGCCACCGCGCTCTTTAACAACTGGTTATTAAATTTATTGCATAATAATTTTTGTAGGTATAAAAATAATTATATATATATATATATATATATATATATATATATATATATATATGTATTTGTATATATATTTGTACTGTTATGTATTTGTATTTAACAGTTGAGATTTAATATTGTGAATGTACTTATTTGGTTAAATTTTTCTAATGGGTCGGTCTCTAATTGGAAGTAAATATGGAACACAGTCCTCGTCTGTTTGATAAAATATTAATTTTGTTCATGAAATCACTCACCTCATTTAACGTGAAGTTTTCTCGGTCCATTATAACTGGAGGAATCTTCTTCGTTGGGCCGCCGTAGCTTCCTCAGTTGGTGGTAAATTACATAGAGCAGTAAAGCTGTTGGATGTCACTCACTACCTTTGGCGCTTCTTCTGCTTTCCTTGTCTTCCTCTTGGCCGATTTCTTCCCTGTCTTTAATTTTTTGAAGGGAGCCTCATCTTCGCTGCCCTATCGTCTGTTGAAGTCGTATCCAAGTAATATGAATGGACCCCAACAGCTTAAGGCGGAATCTAAATAAGAGTAGTAATAGTGTTGTTTTTTTTATATTTTTATTTATTAGGTAAAACAAACAGTAAAATATTATCCAGAATGTATCTTTGCTTTTAGCTAAATTCGATTTTACTACTACTTAATACAATTTTCATACCGCGGGCTAAATATGAAAAACGTTTCTTAAGGAGTAAACTCCAAGGAAAACTTCAACTTAAGCAATTCTGAATTATATGTTTTATAATATATAATATACTACAAACAGAAAATATTCTTAATATCTCCAAGGTTCGTTAATCTTAAATAAATTTCAATTGTTTCAATTGTTTTAAATATCAGTGTGCAACAATATTTAAGAAATCAATGTCTGACAAATGACATAGTTGATATTCAGCTTCTTCCACAGCTCTGTTGGATCATGGAGAAGAGCATGTCTTGGCCGTGGACTACGAAGAAGCAGTAGCCATGCCATACCACAAAGCTGTGAATCGCTCTTTATCCATTGGTGAGAAAGTCGCCGAATTCTTATCTATTACATCGTTTCCACTGAAGTTCGTGGGTTATAGCATTGGAGCCCACATTGCAGGAATAGTAGGTTATATTCTGAAGGAGAAGTATGACATCCTAGTTGACAGTATTATTGGTAAGTGCCAAAAAAGAAATAAAATATCAAAGATTCATGCTCGGGTGTCAATACTAATATTTGTTGGTTGTTAAACTGAAATACTCTTTTTTCCTAGGACTTGATCCTGCATTCCCAATATATGCAGAATTGGAACACCCTAAGAGATTGGATCCTGAAGATGCGCAATTCGTCGTTGGGATCCACACCTCAGGTGATGAACTGGGTTTCCTGGAGCCTCTAGGTCATGTGGATTTCTACCCAAATGGTGGTCTAAATCCGCAACCTCAATGTATGTCTAGTCGCAAGTTCTGGGGTTAGCATAATTAATTTTCGAATGTAGTACATGTACTTGTTTCTGTGATAATTCACCAAAAATTTCAATACAGAATTATAATTTCTGATAATAAAGCTAATGAACATATTACTTTTACAGCAGTCGATTTATTGGTCCAGCTTGTATGTAGCCACGATGCAGCAGTCCAGTATCTCACAGAAAGTATTAAAGGAGGCTTTCCAGCCACCAAATGCTCGAGTTGGGAAGACTTCAAGAACGATCTTTGTTCGGATTGGCCGACGGTACAACTTGGTTTCGATATACCGTCCGAGTAAGTATCATTGTATTTTGTTTTGGTATAATTATAATTATATAATTAGGAAGGCGTAAGAACTGGATGTAAAGAGTTCTTTGCCTCAAAACCTAAGGAGTGGGATCAAATGCAATTATAGGCAGAATGGTCGGTGAAAGTAGTAGAAACCAATACCTAAGGAAAATAACTCTTGTAGTAACCTATTATATGAAAGTGATACTAAAAATTGACATATAACGTTCTTGCTTTAGAAAAAATGAAAATAAATTTGACTTGTTTTATCTTTCAGCCAACGTTTTATGAGTTACCAATAGATTTATGATTAATGAAAGATTGATCTCATTATACTTTTTCTTGTAGCGCACGTGGGATGTTCTTCCTGAGGACTAGACAAGATCCTCCTTTTGGTGATCCTCTACTCTGCAGCTCTGGAACGGAGGGTCTGTACGCAATGAGTTCCTCCAAGTCAGAGAAGGAAGCCACTAAGGACAGTCCTGAGCAACTGTTGCTTATACTAATATCTCAGAGTGTCACTATTTGGTTGATATATAGGTATTACCCGTACGAGTAAATAACGTGCAATAAATTTTGAAAAAAAAACTGTGAAACTTTATTCATTAATTATCCTTATTTAAATATCTTCCGTTGATATTAGAAAATCTAACATCTGACTCTTGAGTTTCAAGAAAATAAGAGGGTATTCCAAGGGTAAGGGGGAGTGCTGCCTTGTCGAAATTTAGAATACTTTGTCATTTTTTATTCTCTAAAGCTGTTTAATTCCTATATAAATCTACAGCTATGGTAAATAAATGGTTAAGTCTAGTTTTGCCCAAAATGAGTTAATTGTGCAGAAGTGATTATCGTAGTTCTTGGCTTGAATTTGAGATACAAAATAAGAAAAAGCCTCAATTTACGCTTAACTAGTGACCCCAACCACTATAGTCCTACTCCTATCATTCATGAGGAATCCATCCTCATCCTTATCTTAAAATGCTCCTGGTGGAATAGAAGAGATTACAGAGATTCCGTCAATCACATTTATCCTGATGCATAGTTGTTTCAAATAAATAAATAAACCAAGGGGAAAATTTCACGCAAAAGAAATTGACTCCAATTCACACGATTCGCTATCTTAAGTACAAGTAATTCTTCATTCCGAACCAAATTCGTCTTAACCACTTCTTCATAATTAAATAAGTATTCATATAATTATCAATGATTGAATTAAAATGATCCAGATAACATTTTTTTGGCTTATATTTAATTAATTTTTCTTTTTTCTTTTTGTTGACTTCGAACGCTAAACTTATATTATTTGATAATCTCTGAATAATTTGACTGAAAATCGTGAAGAAAAAAAAGGAATTAAACAATAAATTGTCAACTACTTATACATAATTTTTTTTTAGAACAATTTATTGATATTTACAACTGTAATTGTATTACATCAAGTAAATCTGCTTTATGAACAAAGGACATGAAAAAAAAAACCACCCAATTGGAGGGAAAGGACACAGGGCAGGGAGAGGCGAAAGAATCACATCGAGGATTCCAAGGCTCGGGATAGGGCTGTAGTGCTAAAAAAGTAATAGTTGTAGCAGAGAGTTAACTGTTTTGAGGTATGCCTAGTCGTGACATTATAGTTTTTGGCTTGAAATGTAAGCAATAACGCCTGAATTAATCTCTTATTCATAACAAAAATAACACTATTCCGCTTTCTTAACAAAAAGAAACTCATTTTAGAGGAAATACGACTTAACCACATATTCACTTGGGCTGTAGATTTAAATGACTCTCTGTTTGTGACTTTGTCATCATCATCATCATAACATTTCCCTCCCTACAACTGCGCAGTGTGGGTATGCCCTCAATAGAGCTTGGTCCCTTTCCCGAACCAAAATTCTCTTCTGCTCCAGTCGAACCCTCGCTTCCTGAACGCCTCCCGCCTCCCGCCTTCTTCCCAGGTGATCCGTAGTCTTCCTCTCGGTCTTGTCATCCAGATATTACCTGAAAATCTGTTACTAAAATGAGGAAACATTAATATACATTTTTTACAGGAACGTCAAAACGGTAAACCTGAGCGCAAAAGTTAAGGGGTGAAAAAATCATTAGGATAAAATATATTGGAATAATTTACTCATTTTCAGAATGCTTTTACGTTTAGAAAGTTAAGATCGTTGAATTATTAATTTAATAGAATTTATTACTTACCGGTTGATTGTTATTAATCAGATCTTGAAGGACGAGGGATCGTAAGGAATCAATAGAGCGAAATTCCGGAGAAAGAAAAAAAGGTGTTATAGCGATTGAAATTATTTTACACAATCCTCTTTTTTGTGCCAGGGGTGCGCTTGGTCCGGATTAGGGTAGGATTAGGGAGCGTAAAATTACGAGGCAAAGAATCTTTTTTGTTGCCTGGGGCGACAGAAAACCCCGAGGTCCGGTTGTATATATTTTAGATTCAATTCAGTTTGTTGCCTTATATTAACAAGTAGTTCAAACTTGTACTTGTAGGATAGAGATAGGCAGCTGAAGGTTCCGGCAATTTCCCCTAACTGCTCTTATCTTACTTACCTAAGTAAGTTCAAGGTGAAGTACTTTTGTCCTACTCCAGAACTTATGTATTAAGAAATATGTTTTATATTTCTGAGATTTTTTTTTGTATACAGATTTTATTTATATCTTAATAGTAATATTGTCGTCATTCAAAAGTGATAAAAACACATTTTTCGTTTTCGATCCACAGCGTTTGTTTTATGATTGATAATTTATGCAATATTACATAGAGTCATCTATAAGGCACGAAACCACGCATAATGAAATTATTCCACTCTCCCGAAAACTTGTGTTTATCACATTCGATGCTTAGTGAACCGGCAAAATGTATACTCATTTTTTTTAGATAGGGAGGAGAGCGGGTTAATTCATTATTTATTCTGTAAACAGCCCTGAAAAGACTCTATGGAATCTGGGTATCCCCCTGGGGTAAAGCGAACATCAAATAAGGGGTAAAGCAAAGGGGGTACTTATAATGGGGGAAGGGGAGGCACTACGTGATCTCTGTCAAATCATTTTTGTCAACAACGGGTTACAAATACAATCCTTACCTTGTAGTGAATCTAATACCCTTGATTAGTTTTAGTTGTAAAGTTATATATTCTGATTCGAAAACGATTTGGATAAAAAATATATATTTTGATGACTTGGAGGAAGAGGCTTTCTTATTTAAAATTAACCAGAAATACTCGCTCACCAATCTATCTTACCAGAACTTCCACATTTTTTAAATTCAGAATTTATTTCATGGTGTTGTAGGAAAGAATTCAAAACTACGATTCATGATTTATATATTTATAAAACTCCCAGATGGGGTTCAACCCTACGCCCTAGTAGTCACCGGGCTGCTAAGCTTGTAACAAACATTAAGAATTAATTAATCGGTTCCAAGGTAATATTTTCGGTTAATTCTGTATTAATCAATTGTGCGAATGTTCAATTTTAGAGCTTTTGCTCCTTGCTATTCCCTCTCTAATTATCCTTTGTAAGAAGGAAGTGGTGTTTATAATAGATAACTTACTAATGTGGGTTAAGATGAGGATGACACAGATGGGGATAGATAATTCGGTCGAGATGAGCACTGCCCTGGATTCTCTACTCACTAAAATTAATTAAGTGTAAGCTAAACTGAGATTAGTGACTTGGAACCGGCCTTCTACAAAAACCCGATGTCAAAGCTCCCCGTAACAGTTTTTATTTATTAATTTATATCCGTGTCCTGATTTTATTGTTATGCCTATCAATAAAATTATTAAGGACGAAATCATTAAAGAAAAAAGTAAATAGGAAGTTATGAGGACTGCCAACCTAAGTGAAAACTCAAGATTGGGGTAACTGTGTTTGTTTTTTTATTTCTAAATAAATTATAGTCTGAATTATTTAAATTTCAACTTTTTAATAACAAATTATTAACATTAGTCTGGTTTCCACATATATTGAAATTTCAAACAATAATTACATACATTTATTATTTAATTTAATTATTATAAAATATACCATTATTACAAAATTTACATTTTATTTATTATTTAAAACAAATTGCACACGCTTAATAAAAATATCAATAACTAGCATATAGTTCGTTTTTAGTATTATTAATATTAATTATTAATAAGATCAACGTACATAGATCATTTGTTCTTTCAATAATTCCATAAAACAATAAATCAGTTATTGACGTTTCAAGTTATTTTTGTATCAATTGCACAATAATTAAACGACTTTTTAGATAAATATAATTATTGTTATATCAATAGAGTTATATAACACTTAAACTGAAGTTGGTTAAAGGAAATTGTATAGCTCATGCATATCCCCCTAGTTGTCGCTAGTCTCGAGCATACTACTGACGCGAACGCACAAGTTCATCTCTTACCAAAAGTCGATAATCGAGACTGAAGACGTTTCCACTTAAAAAATAAAATAAACTTAAGATATTAAGCTCAGTGTGTTTATGATTAAAAAGTACATCTCCATCAACTCAAAACTTCTGCATTATTCAACAGGGATTAGACCAGAGGAATTTTATTCGGCAGAATGCCTAAAAGGGGAAAGGCTGGCTGAGGAATTCGAAATCGAAGAAGAAAATACTCAGAAAAATCTTAGGCATGAATAACAGTAGCGCAGTAACAATGATTTCTATAGAAAGATGTAAAAAATCGCTGATGTAAGAAACAAATAACAAACAAAAAGATACAAAGGAATCATCTCTGAACGCGAAATTGTACAAATCCATGAGTTTTTAGGAAGCAGCTTAAAAGAATAAAAGAGGCAGCTGAGGAGACTGAAAAAATGTAGAGTAAAAGAAACTTTGTCCATGTTAGTAGTTTTTACTTCCTCAATATTTTAGAAAGGAAAAACAACATATATTTCAATAGAAACGTGCTGAATCTATTGAAGAGACGTAAAAAGATTGATAGAATGCGATTGGAGGAATAAAAAGGGTTCGAAGCACTTAAGACACTCTAAAATTTTGGAAAAGTAGTTAATTACGATTCGTTTCGCTAATTTATCATCTGCATGTGCATAAACAAATTCACATTAATAAAGATAATATGATGTGAGATGTGCTGCATTTGATGTGAGAACCTAAGCATTTTATCAATTTCGTTCTTTTAAAATAATTATGATCTATTTTTCTGTTTCTCGCTTATTCTTTGAGAATCATTTTGATTCTGTTCATTAGCAAATTTGCGAACTCTTAGGGCCGGTTGCACCAACACCGGTTTAAACTGAGATTAGACGATCTCAGTTTAATCTTAGATTAACAGTTAAACTCTAGTTCTCTGAACACCCGTTGTTGGAGTACAGTTTACTTTAAACTGCGTTTAAAAGGGAGGTTACGCTTAGGTTTGTTGTTTTGTGCCGTTTTCAACAGGTAATACTACAGTTTTTATCCAGTTCAGAACTAAATCTTCAAATTGAAACTGAGAAAGAACGATATTAAGGGAAGTCATTTTAACTATGTAGTTGAGTTAACGTAAAGATTAACAATTAAAAACTGAATCACTTGATTTATTATGAAATCGTCATCTATTCATTTCAAATTTCATCCACAGAAACCAATTATTGATAACCAAACAAAGTCCCAATAATTATTAATAATGAAACACAGTAACTTGTCTTTCCATTTGTTTTTTAAAAACGGCAAGTGCTTTCAATCACATTTCTGATGCTCTTCAGGCCAAAGACACTTGTTGACCACTCACCATCATTTACGTTCGGTAATCAGAGACAAACTTTACCTCTGATTGCCAAACGTAAATGTGGTTTGAAAGTTGAATGTTCGAAATCGAGGGTCTAATTAAATCCAAAACAACTTGAACCGTGCTTTTTGAAAGTCTAAATCTGTCAAAAAATTCTTGATTCGACCATTGGAGAAAATGATTCTGTCGAGCACGAAATACTTTTGTACTCATCAATGAATGAGCAACTAATTGAAAAAACTCTTCGTTATCTGCCAAATCGTCAATGTCTATATTGCCAACAATATCCATTTCTTGAAAAATAAATAAATAACAAAAATTGAAAACAAAGCCAGTAAAGAAAATTAAAAACAAAACAAAGCCAGTTAAGAAAATTAAAAACAAAACAAAGCCAGTTAAGAAAATTAAAAACAAAGCCAAGGGCGACAAGAATGAAGTTTGAAATGTGAGAATATGGTTATAAGAGTTTAATGTAAACGAGGTTTAAACGGTCATGTGTGGCCGGTAAGATTTTAACCTAGATTCGAGTTTAAACCTACTTTGTGCAACGCTTAATAATCGATTTAAACTGAGATATTGGAAATCCCAGTTTAAACTAGGTTGGTGCAACCGGCCCTTAGCGAGCAGTCAGTTGACGAATCAATAATTTATACGTACTATTGTATTATTATTATTATTATTTAGGGAATTCTATTTAAATATAAATTTAAGTTCCTATCTATTACAGTGAATTTAATTTTGATTAAAATCCAAAGATACTAGGAAATTCACTGTATTCCGTAACATATGTAACAGAAATTTTTTAACTCTATTTTCGGCCACTTCAAAACATTGAATTGAATTGAAACTTCTCGAGGACGAAGATTTAATACATTTGTCTAATTATCATGACAAGGATCTCCAGTATTTGCAGTTTTTCATTTCCGAAAACACGGTAATGTCTTATCCCAAGTACCTAGGCGTGTACTTAGATATACATCGCTTAGTCTTTGAGATAAGCAGATGACTAATGGCAGGAGCAACAGGAGAGTTTCTAATATTTTGCAACAAAAAATAATAGTATAAATAAAATTTTAAAAAAATACTTTTAAAATCAAGCGATAAACTTCAAACCCATCCAAACCCACTAGTTTCCATCCTTGCATCCAATTCCATCCCGGACAATCCTCCTAGGCGTCTGACGAGAAGATGGCCTCGGGACCTTCTATTATAGAACTTTATTAGAGTGCTGCCAGTGGGTAGTATCTCTACATGTCCTATCATGTATTATTTACTCTTATAGCAATTGTACTAGATGTATGTATTACAGTTGTACAACTCAATAAAATAATCCAAAAAAAAAAAAAAAAAATCAAGCGAAATATTAAGTAGAAATTAACTTATAGTTAAAAAAAATGTTTTAATAGGAAACAAAACTAACAAGCAGAAAATACTTTTCAATAAGTTTAAAATAAGAATGGAGTGATGAACGAAACATTTATTTAATTTTAAAAAAGCGTTGGTTGTTAATCACTTTAAAAACTCACATGTTGATCGTCGTAAAAACTGTATTGATTGATATTGGTAAAAGTAGAGTCATTACGAAGTTATCTTGAATACACACCATGCTTTTTTACGATGAAATTAATTTTTTGTTGATCACTCTTTCTTATTTTAAACATGTAAATATGTTCTGTCTTTTAGTTCTGTTTCCTATTTTCCGTATCATAGGTCGCGGGCTCTAATCCGGCTTTGGAACCTCCAATCCTTTGGGATCTGGAGAACTTACAGGGGTACATCCAGCCTATATAATTTGGGTACCCTTAATTGGGAGAAAACCTGGTGGTTGTGCGTGATCTAGGTTAAATCACCTCCCTCCCCAACCGTATTCCTAGAAAACCGTACAGTATCTATCATGTACTGAACCCAAGGCCCTTCACGGGTTTAAGTGGTACAGATTTATTTTTTATTGTATTATATTAATAAATATTCTTGGTGATTCACAATAGTTCATAGCAGGATGTTTAATAAGTTTTAGTTAAATATAAATTTTAAATCTCTATCTATTGCAGTGAATTCATAGCCCCCTTGGATTATGTACAATTTATTGAAAACCAATAAAATTTAATAAAGAAGACGAGTTTTATATCCTTTATGACTAAATTATTCAGCCTCGAAGGACGCTGAGGCTGTTCTCCTAGAGTGCAGCGGCTAAAAGGGCAAGGGAAGCCCTGAGACGGAAAATTGCTATGAGGGCGTGTTTACAGCCTGTAAATGAGTTTATCTGCCCCCTTCCCTTGCCCTGTCCCTTCTCCCGGCCTAATTGCGACTACTCTCGTCAGGAAAATCGCCTCAGTATCTTGCTACTCGTGTTCTTATCGATTCCTTTATCACCTAATAGAACCTAGCTGTAATTGACATAGAAGCCATCGGATATAAAAATAACAAATAATTCTAATAAAAAATTAAAAAAAATATTTATAGTTATTGGTCATTTTTTATGAGTTATAAATCTTTTTATTTAAATAGGAGAACAAAAAACCTATTTCCAGTAAAAAAATTTGTATTCTTTATTTTCGAGATACGTTTCGGCCTAGGCCATTCTCAATCTTCTATTTTAATTGTTTCATTTTTTTACTTATTATATGGTTAACAATTTGACCATAAGTCATTCATCTCAACATAAGTTGTTTTATTCCAACTTTTTTTCAAATTCAGAGGGAACCGTATCCTCTATAGTCATTTAAATGACTTTTATTTTAGCTTAGGTTTATTGATAAAAAAATAATTTGTGTTTCATAAGGAAAATTTCTTAATCATATTTCTCTAAATAACACTCCTAATACTGAAATGAGAAGTTGTTTTAATTTTAAAATAGATGCATTCCATTTGCATTCAAGAATAGTGCTGTATTATTTGGAGGACCTTAAAGAAGTCAGGAACAGTTGCTTTATGGTCTGCCAATTTTTTTGATATAATTTTTCAAATGTTAACTGATCAAGACAAAGGACTGAACAAAAAGTACTTCCTTGATCCATTGCTAGGGAATGCCAATAAAATATTACATTACTAAAAACAGTTTTAAAATATTCTTTTATTCGATCATTGCAATTAACAAACGTTTATTTTTTCGTAAACTAAGAGTGTATTCATAACGTCTGTCACATAATGTGGAGTCAACTGTGTTCGCCACTAATCTCGATCAACGGTTTAGTATGTGTTAATTATATAAAGTTTTTGTACAATTTTATGAAAAAAAGGTACTATAAATTATCGATAAACTTAGGGAGATGTTATAAAGCTGGATAATTATTCTCGGCCCAACAGCTCATCTTTTCCTCCTGTTTTTCTCCCTTTTTCATAAGAAAAGGAATCTATTAATATTACATCCTCGCCCCCTTGCCTTAGCCCTAAATAGATTTTCTAGCGACCTTTCAGCTAGTTCTTCTCCGATTCACAAAGGGAATAAGAAATAACCCCTTGTTATCCAACGTTTTTTCAAGGGAAAAAGGAGAAGAGGAATTTCGGAGCTTTTATTATTTTTATAAAGCGAATTGGATAATACTTAAACCGATTGGACCCATTCGGGTGGAACAGGACCTGAAATTTCACTGCATTTCCAAAAACTCTCCCCAATTTCAGGAAAAGTATAAAAGAATTTCCGGAAAATTACAGCATTGTGGAGTTGATGGATAAATATATTCAAATATTAAGGAGTTAGGATGTAGAAAAATAATCATTAAAATTATCTCAGACAAAGTTCTGTTAATTACTCAATAGATAAAAGATAAGAAAAATATATTATTTCATAAACATTGATGCGAATACAATTGCTAAATAGGTTTTTTAAAGGATATGACTTTCAGAAGTAAACTAACTAACATATATTTTTGTTTTCGCTTGTAATGTTATTGCGTTCACCTAAATTATGTATATATTTTATTCCTATAATTTTACATATGATAATTCATAATGATATAATGATAATTCATTATTATAGTTAGATCGACCTTTTATAAATATCTTTATTTTCTCCTAATTGTGAGTTATTTTGTTTACAATTACTTTTTATTTTATAATTAGGGTGACGATATTACACCTGTGCTGAAGATGCTGAGGGCAGAATGCGTTCATGCTTTAGGAAAATACAATAAAATCGGTAAAAATTATATATTAATAGGAATTAACAAGCGATTGAGAGAAAAAAATGTTTTCAATTAACTTATATGTTGAATCTACTTTATGAAAAAAAAAATAATAAAGACCTTATATTTTTTACCTTATAATTGTTAATTTTATTTAGTTATTATTGGATTATATGTTGACTAAATACTATTGATAGTGTGAGCTTTGATTTCCTTTTTTATTTTTTACATAGAATGTATTCCCTGTCCTCATCTGAAGCCGATCCAATTGTTGCTGAAGTCGCATCACCTAAATATGTTGTGAGACAACATCTAAACAATGGTTTACATTAAAAATTTCTATGATTTCTACGGACATACTCTTTACATGGGCGTTATAAATTTATTTTATCGAAGTAGTAATGATAAATATAAACATTATAATGCTATTATTTACAAGGTGCATATACCAGCTGAGATAGGGCCAGGGAATCAGGACATACAAAAGTTACTTGCCAAAGAAGAGGCGATTAATCACTCATCAAATTCAGTTCTAAGAACATGCCACTTTGGCCAACCTTCTTCAAGCCTCTCTTAAACCCATTTATCAACTTCATCTGTCTCTCCTAGCCTAGTCAACTGCATAGTTAGTTCAAGGACGTGCTGTTACATGTACAAATTATTCATGTGCGTTTTTAGTATATGTTAATGGGTTTAATTTACACTATAATCATACAATGTAACTCACTACGATATATTAATGGTGAATAAATTGCTGGCATACTACCAAATGTTTTTTTTTTCGAAGATAGATACCAGAATAAGCCTTAATTTAGATTAACATCAATATTTCCTGTAAAATTGAAAATGAGGACGAAAATGGATGTTTAGTTTTATTAGTTTATAGTATTTTCAATTCGCAGTATTCTAGAAGCTTGTAGGTTACCCCGAAAAATAATAATTCAGAAAATTAGTTTCATGTTAATACTTAAAGAAAATATATTCTTAGATTTATTGCTTTACAAAACAAACAGAAACTTGACTTATTGGAAGAAAATTCAGTTATTTATTGTCGGGGTAACAAATGGTGTAATGGTTAGCATAATAACCATCTATGCTCAAGGTCGTGGGTTTGCAGCCTGGAGAGTGACTATTTAAGATTTTTTAAATGGAGTAAAATATCTTTGGTTGTTCTCCTTCTTTGGAAGAGGTGTAAAATGGGGGTATCTAAACTGTTAGGGATCAGGTACTCGTTAAGGATTCCTATCCTAATTATAGATGGACAAACTAAACTTAGGACTCCTACTGTAGACTACATCGCGTAAACTTCTCGATTGTTCTTGTCAATTGACCATTAACGCTAATAAATCCGAAAATTCTGCGGAGCACCATTCTTTCGAAAACGTCTAACTCTTATTCCTTGGTCTTTGTCCTTGCTTAAGTCCATGTTTCAGAGGCGTAGGTCAGGGCTGGTATAATCAGGGTCATACAGGATGAGTATAGTTTTCCGTGATATGCGCCATTGAGCTACTTAAGCCTAGTCCGCATTATGAGACATTTGCTTCTCTTTAGACGAGACGAACCTTAGTCATAGCAACGTCAACGCCCAAAAGAGCAACCAAATGAGTCTCGTCTAGCGTCCTTTTGAGTTTCAAGACCAATCTTCGTCAATACACCATGGAGAGCATTGCTTTGTGCTGAATGAGTTCTTGCTTTATGCTTATTAAAAATGAAAGAACGCGAAAACGTAAACGTAGGTGTTCGCGCCAACATCTCCCTGAAGTAATACGTTTTCTATCGTTAATAAGCTATCAACCGACAAGTACTGACATAGTCCCATCACTAGACCCCCACTCCTTCCATCTAATTGATCTCAAGAAAATCATATTCACATTCCTCTCTTAAAATGCACCAGTGCAGAAAAAGAGATCCTTTCTATCCGTAATATGTAATTTTCAACAAAATAATAAAAACCAAGGAACTAAGGAAATAAAAAAACAAATCACACCTGGTGTGTGACCACGGTCCACAGCAATATTAAAGAGAAGAGGAGCTATTAAGTCTCCAAAAGGTTCTGACAGTCCACAAAATTTAACTTGGCAGATAGTATTCGCCATTGTGCATCTTGCTGAACAGATTAGTATATTTGGTAACCCCAGTTCATGGATGGCTGCTATGAGTTCATCAATAAACAGCACCCAAGTAGTTTGCTGATACTCCTTTATCCTCTCAGCGGTTTGTCTAAGTTAGAAGTGATCAATAGTTGACCTATTGGGACGGTAACCATCTCGATAGTCACCTAGTTTTTGTTCCATATATGGAAGGAGCCTGTTGTAAAGGGATATGGAGAAAATCGTATATGCAGTGTTAAGCAAACTAATCCCTCGATAGTTGCTGCATATCGTCGACTCTCCCTTCTTCATATACACGGGCACTAGTAGGGCGTCACTCAAATCCTGGGGTATGCTCTTTTCTTTCCATACCTGAGATATTATTATTATTAGTTCCTGCAATTCCCTGGTGACTTCTTGTTGCCCTGCTTTAAAGAATTCTGCCCAAAATGTCTTCGACGTCCTCTGCAAATCATCATGAGTGTCCACCGGTAATTGTGCATGGTAATCATAGCAGTTTGGTTTAGCCCCTTCTTGGGTTCAATATACTCTCAAAATATTGTCGCCACCTCTCTTGTACCTCTCCTTCCAGCATTAGCATTCTTCCATAGTTATCTTTGATTAGGTTGCCCTTTCTGGTCGGTCCATTCTTAAATTTTTAACCATTTTGTAGAATTTTCGGGATTCGTATTACTCCTTCAGTTTTCAATTTGTTTTCTTAACGCTTCTCTCTTCTTGCTTCTTGCTGCAACCTCTTCGCCTGCATTCTGGCATCCTTATAATCCTTGTAACTAAGGCGTTTCTTTCTCCTAATCCACTCCAATCTTCTTTCATTCCGTTTTCGGATTGCCTGCAAGCATTCTTCATCGAACCAATAGTTGCGGGCATGTCTTCTCTTTTCTCCGCATACTTCTTTTGCAGATTGTATTAATCCTGACTTGATCCACTTCCACTTGTTTTCAATTGTTTCTATTCTGGTTGCGCTTATCTGGCATATAAAACAAATCTAATAGTAATAGTATGGTCAGTAATAGTTTGGATCAAGTGAAAATTGAATTTATTTGCTTGTTTAATTTACCAATGAATTACGAATTTTACATTGAATAATTAAATATAATTACCTAATTAATTATTGCAATGAAATAAACAATGTACCGATGGAAAACTGATTCTAATTATTAAAAACATTTTTTGTCACACCTACGTAGACCCCAGTTGAGTCTCCCGTGAACCCACCTGGACCACTTTGGGAACTAAGGTGCTGCACTATAGCGTCCGATTAACCATATTAGAGTAAAGTGATGTAAAATTACCTAAAAAATAAGCAATCTGTTAACTGTCGAATGGGGTGGTATCGTATGGATTTACAAGGAAGAACTTCATATACGATCTGACCATAAACTGTATATAGACTTACATTATAAATTATTGACTACTAGTGACTACTTTACTATATATAGCAACTATATAGTCATAGTATGTATATTGTGACTACTCTACTCTTCCTTCAATCCTCTAAAGTATCCATAAAATATCCTGTCCTATCTCACTGTACCTTCTCTCTTCTTTATATTTTTTACAATATCTTAGTGGCGGCAAATATACATATAAAAGGAGAGGGTAGGGGAGGGAAGTTTATATTGCTAACAACAAGGAAGGAATGACATAACTTTTTGAGTTCGAAATCCGTATTATAAACTTAATATGAAAATAAAGGTCATGAAAAAATCCAATAAATCTTGAAAAGAATATTATCATTATTTTATTAATATTTTTATGTATGCTACATTGAAGTATTTATGTTGCATGTATATTTTTATACATGCTATATATAATCCTTACAGTTCAAATCCAATAGTTAATCAGATGACTCATCGTAATGTGGGCTGGAATATTTATCATGCTTTATATACAACCTTAAATTTTCATAAAGGGGAAAGTTTGACTTTGAGCAATATGCTTCCATTTTCCTTGATGCTCACAAAATTAACGGCGCTAAAAAGGGGTTCCTTTTTATTAATACATAAAGTATAAAATATTTTATGTCTCTTTTTTTATTTCAACACCTAACTTGCTATTTTTACTTTCTTCTACGTTGTAAAGGTAAGAAAGTTTTGGGTTATAGTCTCCAAAATTTAAAACTTCAAGGCTTTTGTGGTTATATCTTACTAATATTATAAATGTGAAAGTTTGTATGTTTGTCTCTCTTTCACATAAAAACTACTGAACAGATTTGGATGAAACTTTACAGTAATATAGTTTATACATCAGAATAACACATAGGCTATAGCAAGCGCGGATTTAGGTGGGGGGGGCATACGGGTGCACTTGCTCTCCTCTACACTTTTTTAGGTACTGTGGAGAAGCCATAACAGTACATAATTAAAGGCAAATCACATGATCATCGTTGTTAAAATAACAGAAAGATTAGTGAAACTATTTGTTTAGATATCCTACTAATCTTACTAATACTATAAATGTGAAAGTTTGTATGTTTGTCTCTCTTTCACGCAAACACTACTGAATGGATTTGGATGAAACTTTACAGTAATATAGGTTTTTGGCGGGCACGGGGACACGTGCCGTTCGACAGTTTTTTAGGTACTGTGGATAATCCATTATAGTACATAATTAAAGGCAAATCAGGAACTTAGCATCTTGAAATTTGTAGATAGGTTCTTTGCATAGTTGAAGAAAGAAATTAGGATAATTCCACCCCAAGGGTTTCCCCTTTAATATAATAGGGGTTCAAAGGTTGTATAGAATCCGCCAGTTTTGAAGTTAGACATCTGAAATTTTGGATGTGCGAATAATTTATATTTTTTAAAAATAATTAAATTATTTATTAAAAATGATCTTTCACGAAACTTTATGTGGCAGACCAAATTCCACGTGAGCGAAGCCGCGGGCATAAGCTAGTCTGAAATATAATTTTTAACAATTCCTGAATCTATTTTGATTCTCGTGACGCTTGTACACATTTTCATCCAGAATTAATTATATACACACTTTATGACGTCATATTATTTTTAATAAAATTTGTTTAAGAATATATATTTATATTAAAATAAAACTAATGTTGCCACGGTAAACGCTACAAACAATAAGGCAGCTGTCGACGACGTAATTACGACTGAATTGTTGAAATATTGTGGATACCAAGTACTAAGGTGGTTACTTCAAAAGGCGATCCTTAGCCTATACCGAAAAGTATACGTGATAGTCAGGCTCAATGGCAAAAAATCTGACAAATTTGAAAAGGAAACGGGAGTAAAGCAAGGTGACAGCCTATTTGTGATTTACATGGATTACTATTTGTGATATACATGGATAGAATAATATGGGAAGCTAAACTAAGGAGCCCCAAATTAAAAGTAAGAAATTGGAGAATGCATCCCGTGTTCATTCAAAATCTAGCATTTGCTGATGACATCCTCATTATTGCAGAAAACAGAGAAGCTTTACGAGAAGCATTAAAAGCCTGGGAGGAATCTCTGAGTCGTAAAGGAATGACAGTGAACCCAAACAAATCAAAATATATGGTTGTCTCTAAATGTGGTTCCAGGGAACCGGAGGCAGTGACTTGCGGAGGCTTGGATTTGAAGCAGATGGATGAATGCAAGTACCTGGGAGTAAAAATTAGTAATGTGGCAGGTTGGACTCTGAAATAAACCAGCGCATAAGAAAAACAAGGAACGTATATTATCAGTTAGGAAATGTCATAATCAGAAAAAGGGAAGAGGAGATGAAGACAATGATGACAGTATTTATATTATATAAGCATATTGTTGCGGGCTACTGGGTATTAAAATGAATTAAACAATTCCTTAATTAAAGATACTAATATTTATTAACAAAATGATAAAAAGGATACAATTAAACTATTAACAATTAAATTATTGAAGTCATATAAATTTATAATAACAATATTCTAAACATTTATTATCTAGACCTAACTCCTATTTAATTATTACAATAATATTAGATATTACTAATTCTAGATAGCTTAACTAGTTACAATAGTTTCTATGAATATATTACACTACAATTTATAACTAATAATTAACACTTACAGTTCACTAGTCCGCCGACCGTAAGATTCTCCAAGTATCACAAACTGACATACAGTAACAAACAGAAACAGTTTATTACACTCGCGAGACTGTCACAGTTCACTGATACACTTATTACACGGGCCGGTTCAACACTGACTAGTTTATCACACTGACACTCACTTATCACAGATCTTGCGTGGTCTACTCTCAGGCTAAGACTGCCTGCCTCGAGTTGAGGGAAGTATTTAAAGAGGCAAGGCCGAACATTCTAGAACACAGAGGGGCCAGAAAATTCTGGAATCTTCTTAATCCTTTTCCGACAAAGAAGACGATCTAGAACAGTCCTAATCCTATTTTAACTTCTCCCGCCGACGGATTTAAGCCGCTGATCCTCTTACTTCCGTCTTCCTGCCGGCGCCCGTAACAATATGTATGTTTTATATTTTATATATGTTTATAAAATTCTTTATCCCTACGTTGACCTATGCTGCTGAAAGCTAGAGCCTAGTATCAAGAAATTTGAGAAACGTATACAAGCCACCGAGATGAAATTCCAGAGAAAAGCTCTCAATAAGACGAGATTTGACCGAATGAGGAATCAAAGGATAAGAGAGGAGATAGGGCAGGAACCTCTCATAGACAACATCCATAGAAGGGAAATGATGTGGTTCGGTCATGTACATAGAATGCCGATAAACCGTCTGCCAAAAAGTGTATGGAAAGCGAAAGCAGAGGGAAAAAGACCTCGAGGACGGCCAAGAAATAAATGGGATGACCTGATAGCGAAACTGGCTAGAAAGAGGGGGCTCTCTCTGGGGAAAGTCAAGAAACTTGCCACAGATAAGGAAGTGTTTAGGAGATGGACACAGGCTGGCCCGTCACCGTAAGGTATAAGGGAAGGAGAAAGAAGAAGATAAAACTAATGAAGGTGAGAGAAGTAATCATTCATATCTCTAACAAATACTAAAGAGATACGACTAAGCTTTATTTAACCTGATTGCGTAACCTATCATAATATATATCACCAATTAACCTTAATGAAATAAAAAATTAAAAACAAGAGGTCGAAGAAAACTACTTAATTTAACTTACTTGTTTTAACTTGCTTAATTTAACTTGCAGAGGAAATTCGGATTAGCATAAGAATCGTCAGAAGACCAAAGCTTCGATATTGTACTACAACATCTAAAGTATACGACTGTATTAAATGAAATATTAAAAATCGAAATAACAATGCCAATTACGTTATGAAAATATTTCAGATTCCCGATGGCCATTATCAAGAAATATAAAGTATATTTTTTTGTATCTCTAAAGAAATATTTAATTAAGAAAGTTGCTGGTTGGCTATATTATTTCTACGAAAAAAATTGGAGAACTTGTAAAAAGAATCCTGTTCCGAAATTCATACGCTGATAAGAGTATGGCAAAAATTGTGGTGCGATCATGCGTCTAAATGAGAATGATGTCCCGTTCATCCACTTGTACAGAATCGAGTGGAACCGTTGCAGTGGTACTAGTAACTACGGTGGACCAATACCGCTAAGTAAAGAGAGCGCCTGACACTAAATGAACTTTATATAAGCATTTTGGACTAACATGAACCCTCGCAATTCGTAAGCCACCAAATGTTTATACAACAATCCACATTATCTAAACTGTTCTAGAAAGGGGCTTGAATAGTACGGTATAATCCCGCAATTTCCAGTTAATTTCAACAACTTTCAGTGGCTAATCAGGTGTTTAATCATGGATATTCGTAAAGCAGATGATATTACCATTAAACTAATACCATTAAAAATGATATTATCATTTTTTTAACTGAACTCGACATTTAAATATATAACAAATCAAGTATGAATCGACTTGATTCAAATTTACGGTTACATAACATACTTATCTGATACTCCTTACGTTATATGACTTAGGGCAGTATCGCGATAATCGAAATATGGCTTTCGATGAAAAAAACATTACCCTTTATAGTTTGCTATTTAAACAAATATACAATCATCATCCACCACATTGTATTCACAACATAACACCATTATCTTAGGTATACTGAATAATGTATTTGCTGAAGGCCACAAGGTTTTTTCAATTTATTCTTACCTCTTGCAAAATGTTTCATTGCAGAAGGTGTTTGTCAAGGGTGTACTATTAGAAAATAAACCTAATATATACCATTCTTTAGCACTACTGGAAACTATCTCACCTGATACATTTACTTACTAGCTATTTTAGATACATTTACCTCATGGCAGAAAACTTCTTACATATTTCGTTTTTTGTCTGTAGAGAATTGAGGACTAACCCATTCTGTAAATGGTTACGAGCTCTGATCTGTGGTTTGATCCTTCGACCGTTCTAAAGTGACAGTCCTTATAGAAAAGATGAATGATTGGAGCACAAATAGCAATTGCATAAACCAAAAATTAATGTACCTATACATACACACGATAATAAATACATACATGTATTTATACATAAACATTATGAAATCTAGCATTTTTTAGAATTAAATTTAATAATTGAGGCGTTGACATTGAAAAGGAGGTAAGTGCCAAAATTACCGAAATTTTTTTTTCTTACTAAAACAATTTTATGTTCCATGGCCAATAGCGTTGAAAAGGAGGTATCACCTATCACCCATCGTTTAGGTTTGAGCGATGTCACAAGATACCGCTGGTGGCAATAGAATGACTGATAATTATGTTTCAGTGAAAAAAAAAATCGTCAATTTTGGCACTTACCACCCTTTCAATGTCAACGCCTCAATTATTTAAAAAAAAGTAAATATAAAAATATATTTAGACTTTAATTTTGAAATAAAAAAATGCGTTATAGTTGTGAGCGTATCCTAATGTGTTTGAAAGGTCATATTATCTTACTTAAAAGAATCTTAGGGGTTTTCCAGACAATAAACTAGCATTAAAAAAATGTTCTTATAATATCTATTGCTTAATTTAAATCATAAGACTAAAAATGATTAAAGACATACTCCATTATATGGATTGTCTGATTTTGAAATTTAACCTGATGTTAAGTGTAATCGTTATTTTAAATAAATTGCTGGATTAAATTATTAAATTTCATGAGCCATCATGTAATGCACCCGAAATAAAACAATAACATTGATGTTTTAAATTGAAGGGAAATAAAGTGCACAATTTCGTGACCCCCCTGAGGCAGTGGAGATCAGCGCTGCAGGGAGCTTTAAGCTTTTGTTTTCCGGATTTATTTTCCCATCTTGTTTGCTACCGGGTTTTCAATCTACAGGGCAACCATAAAAGTATATATCTTTAATGGAACGTACAGGGTATGGCATATCTTCGGGTCGGGAAGGCGTAAGGATGATCCGTTGCTTTGGGATATGCTCACGATGTAAGGATAACGTTGAGAGTGGAAGATTTATTATATTTATTTTTTTTTATATTTTGGAAAAAAATACTGTACCATGCCAAGCCATGAAGAGTCTTTGGTTCAGAATGTGAGTATGTACTGATTCAGTACGGGCGGAGAAGTCCTTTGTCCTAGATCGCGCTCTATCTTCATGTTTTTCCACATTTTGTAGGGGCTGGATGTACCCAGGAGAGTCTGTCCATACCACAGGGCCCATTTCTGGCTGTTAACAGATTAAATAAATTATCTACCTTTGGATTCGGGACGTTGGGCGCAGCAACTTTACACTATACCACTGTGCTACTCCGCTGCCCCTTATTTCGAAAAATAGTATGATTTTCGAAATTAAGTCACAAAAGACACGAATTATCTGAGCATGATTTGTTTGATAAAGAACCGCAACTAAGGTATAACAGAAAAAGTAGGCATTAGATATTTAGAGCTTGTAAATTATATGGAAAACATCAGCTCTGAAAGACTTACAACAAATAACCAATGTACCAAGAATGTTATTGCTAAACTTTAAAATATTACAATATTTATTTTTATTTTAATTTTATTCTTTATTACTATATTCAATATGATTATTATTGACATAATGACTTTATTTTTGTTTGATTGAGAATATTTAAATATTTTTATATTTAACTAAGAAGTAAAAAAACCATTCTCCAGTCATAATCATTTATTTTCTCGCTTTCTACAAAGACGTTTCGACCCCTTGGGTCATTATCAATTCTTTAACTGTCTATCTTGATTTATACCATTTTTCTGCAATTCACCATATAAATTTACTAATATCAACAACAACATAAATAATTAACAAATATATTAAAAATGTCCTAAAAAAACGAAAATTTAAGTATAGATACATCATATGGACGTCAATAATATAGCATTTTTTTTGGAGCTATATTCTTCTCCATGGTCATTTTTCACTCTGCCTTATACTTTGGACTTCCCCTATTCATAAAAACACCTTCATAAAAAGGCCTATTAATGCCTTGAAGAAATTAAAATTGTAAATCTGTAGGAGTTTATTTAAATTATGCTATATATTATTTATTTTTAATATTTTATGTTTGAAATTTTGTTTTTTGGGAGTATTAGAAATAATATGAATATAATAGAAATAATATGTGAAGTTATGTGTGACAGGTTATGTTATGGTTATCTATAGTGTAGGCTATTCTTTGTTTATTTCTTCTTTAATTTTAATAAAATAGACGAATACAATTTACTGACCTCTCCAGACTCTTTTCTATCATTAACTACACTATCTATATTTTCGTTTATATATATGGCTTCTAAGTATTGTCTTTTTATTTTGTCTTTCTCTCTGTGCCAAATTATTGGCTTTTCAAAATTGAATGTATGTAGTTCCTTTTTACAATGTGTAGATAGTGCAGTGCTTGTTTTGGCATTTGGTCTTAAATTGCTTTTGTGATGATATATTCTGTATTTTAAATGTGTGCTTGTATGTCCTATATATTGTTTTTTACAATTATTACAGTTTAGGTTATACACTATATTTTTATTTTCTAATAGTGGTATTTTATCTATTTTACTATGTATTATTGTTTTGATTGGGTTTGTAGTTCTGTGTGCTATTTTAATTTCTGGTATGTCAAAATTTTTTAAGGTAGGTTCTATTTTTTCTGATAGGCCTTTGATATAAGTTACACTTCTATATTTATTTCATTCTGTTTGATTAATTGATTGTGTGATTCTGCGACTATTTGAGTTGTGCATTTATTTGTTTGAGGGTCTTTTTTATTAATACCCACTATTTTGAAATAATTAGTTAATTTTGATTGGGATGGTTTGATGGTTGATATTATATCACTTCTCTGTTTTGTATTTACATTTTTATCAGTTTCATTACAAGAGTCCTTGTCTATATCTATTGTTATGCCACTATTTTCTTTATTTCTAATTAAGTTATTTTGTTTATGCCATAATTTCTTAATTAGTTTAATAGGAAAAGCATTACTGAGAAGAATATTGTAAATTTACTTTTTTATTTCATTTAAATATTCCTCATCTGTTACTTTAATTGATCTACTTATTAAGTTTTGAGCTATATTTTTTATTTGATGTTTGGGGTGGTTAGAATAATAATTTAGTAATTTATTCGAAGATAAATATTTTTTGAACCATTTTGTTTTGATTTTGTTATTATTAGGATCTCTTATGATGGTCATATCCAAATAGTTTAGTGAGTGATTTATTTCTAATTCTTTTGTGAAATTAATCATCTATGTATTTAGCTATGAATATGGGAGGGTTATTTAATTTTTGTATACTTTCTTTTATTATATGATTTAGGAAAATACCAGATAAATTTACAGATAGTCTACCCTCCATAGGTAGACCTGTCGTTTTTTTATAGTATATTGTTTATAGTTATAGTAGATCAATTAAAGTAACTGATGAGGAATTTTTAAATGAAATAAAAAAGTAAATTTACAATATTCTTCTCAGTAATGCTTTTCCAATTAAACTAATTAAGAAATTATGGCATAAACAAATTAACTTAATTAGAAATAAAGAAAATAGTGGCATAACAATAGATATAGACAAGGACTCTTATAATGAAACTGATAAAAATGTAAAAACAAACCAGAGAAGTGATATAATATCAACCATCTAACCAACCCAATCAAAATTAACTAATTATTTCAAAATAGTGGGTATTAATAAAAAAGACACTCAAACAAATAAATGCACAACTCAAATAGTCGCAGAATCACACAATCAATTAATCAAACAGAATGAAATAAAATATAGAAGTGTAACATATATCAAAGGCCTATCAGAAAAAATTGAACCTACCTTAAAAAATTTTGACATACCAGAAGTTAAAATAGCACACATAACTACAAACCCAATCAAAACAATAATACATAGTAAAAAAGATAAAATACCACTATTTCAGAGAGAGAACTTTATTGAAGCATTACAATCTGCCTGTTGTGGGCAATAAGTAATGGTGCTATGTAGCTTACAATCATTCCATAAAAAAATCAATGATATAAACGAAATAAATGCATAAATAAATATATACAAGCGAAAAAATATATACAAAAATAAAGTAAAATATATATATATATATATATAATAAAAAAAATATAATAATAATAAATAAAACATAAAAGAAATATACTGTACACATTCATACTCTATTTACAATTTGCCTGGGGTCCCCGAACTGAGTTTCTTCCTCATGAATGAGAGCAAAACAGGAGTCCGGGAGGCCCCAGCCCCCTTCCCAGCCGCGTCACTGGCATTAAACGCACACACACACACACAGGTCGCGAGTGGAGAATCTGGCCAGTGCCAGTACTCCAAATAACATTATTATATCAGGTCTCGAGGCCATTGCCGGTTTAGGCGGCGGGGTGGGTTATATGGATGTGTGGAACTGGATAATGACTGAGCCAGGGAGTTGGGATGACAGGCAAAGTTTTGGTGAATGTTTGAAAATTTAGTAGGGATGAGATCGAGGACGAAAGGAATGTTGAGATCATTATGGAGGGTTTTGTTGGAGACATAATAAGGAGCATTGACTATAGTTCTCAGGACTATGGATTGAAAGGATTGAATGCGTCTGATATTCGATTTTTTCGCGGTCCCCCACAGTTCCAGTCCATAGGTCCAAATAGGTTTGATGATGGTCTTGTATATAAGTAGTTTATTGTCTATTGAAAGATGGGAGGTCCTACATAGTAATCTGTATAGTTGGCTGAATCGTCTGTTAAGTTCTTGTCTTTTGAGTCTGGTATGAGGATTCCATGTAAGTCTTTTGTCTAGGAGAAAGCCAAGGTATCGTACTGTGTCGGAAATGGGTAGGACGGTTTCATTGAATAGGACAGAAGGACATGCTCCCCGGCGAAGTGTAAAAGTCACGTGTTTGCATTTTTCCTCGTTGACTTTGATCCGCCATTGGTTACACCAAATTTCAATGAGTGAAAGGTGCCTTTGGAGGTTCGAGGAAGCCATTTCGGGATCTGGATGAGATGATAGGATGGCTGTGTCGTCTGCGAACGTTGCAAGGAAGGTTTCAGGAGTAGTTGGGATATCAGCGGTGTACAATGTGTATGGGATAGGACCCAAGACGCTGCCGTGGGGGACTCCAGCTTGAATTGGGTAAAGATTGGAGTATTCGTTACCACAGCGTACTTGGAAGTAACGATCAGAGAGGTAGGATTGAAGGACTAGGAATAAGGATTGAGGTAACTGGGTTTTGAGCTTGAACAACAAACTGGCATGCCATACCCGGTCGAAAGCTTGTGCTACGTCCAGAAATGCGCCTGTGCAGTATTGTTTGTTGTCAAGAGCAGAGGATATGTGATCGACAACTCGGAGACCCTGCTGGACCGTCGAGTGCCTGGGACGGAATCCAAACTGGTGTGAAGGAATATTTTGGAAAGAATAGGAAGCAGGCTGATGGGTCGGTATGATGATGTGGCATTGGGTGGCTTGCCAGGTTTAGGGAATAGAATGATGACGGAGTGTTTCCACAGCAAAGGGAAGTGAGTTGTACGAAGGATACAGTTATTTAGGTTGGTTAGGAAAATAATCCCTTTTTGAAGAAGATGTTGAAGGATCTGGGTGGTTAGAAGGTCATGTCTAGGAGATTTGCGGACTTTTAACTTTTGTAAGAGAAATTTGACCTCAGAGGGATTTACCGCTTTAGGAGGTAAGGATAGAGGGATGGGTGAAGAGAGGAATTCATGAATATTGGAAATGTGCGTAGATTGGATATCAGGATGTGGGATAAATGTATTTGAAAGGTGTTTGGCAAATTCTTCTGCTTTGTCCTCATCTGATGCAGCCCAAGAGCCCTCTTCACGTCGGAGGGGGTGGAAAATAGAGTGATATTTGAGGATTTTTTTGGTGGCATTCCAAAGGGAATTATCTGAAGCAGATTGTGTGGAAAGGTAGGATTTGTAGGATTCGGATCTATAGATTGTCAGGTTCTTTTTGACTAATTTGGTGAAGTAGTTATACCGTCTCCGATCGTGAGGATGCCTGGTTCTTTGCCAAAGGGATCGGTTACGGCGTTTGATAAAGATAAGATCTCTAAGATCTTGCGGTAATGGATTTTTCTTACGGATTTTTAAGGAATGACGGGGTGAAGATGCAGTCCAAACTGCTTGCTGGATCAAATTGGTAAAGGAATTGACGGCGTCATCCAACTCCTGAGGTGTTTTTAGGGAAACTCTGAGGTCAATGGTGTCGGATACAAGCTGGTGAAATAGGTTCCGGTCAACTGGTCCCCTAATAAATGATGGCGGAGGAAGTTTGGATATTGGGACTATAGAAAGGGTAAGGATCAAAGGACTGTGATCTGAGGACAGGTCATCAAGGCGTTCTATGGAGTAGTTTAGGGGACCTAAGCCAGCATGGATGAAAAAGTCAAGGAGATCAGGATTTCGGTTTTGGTCAGTGGGCCAATATGTAGGGGTGCCTGGAGAAATAAAACTGGAATTATGGGAGTTGAGTGCAGAGAGGAGGATGCGACCTCGGGTATTAGTAGTTCTTGAGCCCCATTGTTGGTGTTTCGCATTAAAGTCTGCACCTAAAAGGAAATGAATCCCTAAGGAGTTTAGGAGAGAGCTGAATTGGGAATGAGAAATGGATTTATTGGGAGGGCAGTACACTGATGCTAAGGTGAGAGGAAAGGAAAATGTTTTGATTGTAATAGCTGTAGCCTAAAGGATATCGTTAGATTGGAGTGGAAATGAGTGTTGGGAGAGGGATTGATGGACAATGACAGCCGTACCACCGTGAGCTTTTCCATCAGGATGGTCGGTCCGGTAGGTGTGGTACTGTGTTATGTTGAGCTTCCGTTTACTGGTCAGTCTAGTTGCTGTAATTAAGGCTACATCAATTTTTTTATCATACAGTAAGGATGTTATGTATGAGATGAAAATAGTTGACTGGATGATCTAATGTAAAGTAGATAGTTGGGGAGGTGCAGTCAATAAGTACACAGAATAAGTGATGAACTTATATTATGTGCCGACGTTTCGACCTACAGTGTAGGTCATCTTCAGGGCGATTATGGATAGCGTGGCCGTTTCCAACGGCCGAAATCCAACGGCCACGCTATCCATAATCGCCCTGAAGATGACCTACACTGTAGGTCGAAACGTCGGCACATAATATAAGTTCATCACTTATTCTGTGTACTTATTGACTGCACCCCCCAACTATCTACTTTACAGTAAGGATGTTAGTTCGTCAGTGTGGTTTCGAATACCATTCGCATTCTAAAGGAGAATGGATAAGGTGGATGTCATTTAAGGATTTTGTTGGATAGGAAAGAGATGGGAAACAAGATTTGTTAGGAGAGATATTAGTGGTGTGACCATGGATTTGAACTCGGGGAGGAATGATGTGAGTAGTGTTGTGAGATCAGTAGTATTTGAAGGAGGGGGGATATGAGGGATTTGATGTTGGGTATTTTGATTTTGATTCACGGGATATACTCGTTGTTGGGGCTGGTTTATTGGTTGTAGAGAATTGATTTGTGGTTTAGAGAGAGGTTTGGGGGGTTCGGGTTGTAGCGTGGCCCCGAGACTGTTTGTTTGTTGACCACCTGACATTTCGGCGTAGGAAACAGCTCCATCTACAATTTTAGAAGGCTGTCTTCTTGAGGTCCTCACTTCGTCGCTGGGCCGACGTGCTGCCAGAACTTGAGATTTTATCTTCTTGTAGGTTTGGCAACCTTTATAATTGGCTGGATGCCCTTGAAGACATAGTGCGCAGACAGCTGGTGTTTCTCTCGGCTTGACGCATTCTTCAGTTTTATGCGGTTCTCCGCATTTGACGCATCTTGGGGTATGATGGCAGTAGTACCTAGTGTGCCCGTATGCCTGGCAGTTATGGCATTGCACGATGTCTTTCTTAGGGTATGGTTTCTCGATTTGAACCTGGGTATAGTATAGTCTACTTTCATCATAGATTTTTTCTACTCCGGGTGCTGGTTCTAAATCTATGAAGAAGAGAGGCAATGGAATTTTGTTGCCTGTCTCGGGGTGTACAGGATTCTTCTTTTAGACATTTGTGATTTGTCTAACTTTGAAGCCCATGGCGGTGAGCTTCTCCTCTATGACGTAAGCAGGGGTGGTTGGGTGCAATTTTCTGACTACCACTCTGATGGATCTCTCCTCCTTTAGTTGGTACGTGTGGTAATCTGCCTTGATCTCCGTTAGGTACTTCACTATATTTAGGTATGTCTCGGGCGTGTCTGGCTGGATCTTTATATCGTTGGTCCTGCTAGTGCAATAGTATTTTCCGGTGCCTACTGCCTTGTTCAGTTGTGTGCAAAGAAGCCTAAAGTTTTTTATGCTCCGTACGAAAATTGGTGGAGGCCTGTGCACTTTAGGGGCCGATGTGGTCTCCATTGCTTCACTAGGTAGATTTGTTAGGGGCTGAAATCTATCTGTTGGGTGAATAGAAGAGAGAATCTTCAGTGAACTGAGTAGATGACCCTGGTTGGAAATACCACTATTAGAAAATAAAAAAAAATATAGTGTATAACCTAAACTGTAATAATTGTAAAAAACGATATATATAGGACATACAAGCACACATTTAAAACACAGAATTTATCATCACAAAAGTAATTAGGGACCAAATGCCAAAACAAGCACTGCACTATCTACACATTGTAAAAAGGAACTACATACATTCAATTTTGAAAAGCCAATAATTTTGCACAGAGAGAAAGACAAAATAAGAAGACAATACTTAGAAGCCATATATATAAACGAAAATATAGATAGTGTGGTTAATGATAGAAAAGAGTCTGGAGAGGTCAGTAAATTGTATTCGTCTATTTTATTAAAATTAAAGAAGAAATAAACAAAGAATAGCCTACACTATAGATAACCATAACATAACCTGTCACACATAACTTCACATATTATTTCTATCATATTCATATTATTTCTAATACTCCCAAAAAACAAAATTTCAAACATAAAATATTAAAAATAAATGATATATAGCATAATTTAAATAAACTCCTATAGATTTACAATTTTAATTTCTTCAAGGCAATATCAAGGTGTTTTTATGAATAGGGGATGTCCAAAGTATAGGGCAGAGTGAAAAATGACCATGGAGAAGAATATAGCTCCAAAAAAAATGCTATATTATTGACGTCCATATGAGGTATCTATACTTAAATTTTCGGTTTTTTAGGACATTTTTAATTTAATTGTTAATAATTTATGTTGTTGTTGATATTAGTAAATTTATATGGTGAATTGCAGAAAAATGGTATAAATCAAGATAGACAATTAAAGAATTGATAATGACCCAAGGGGTCGAAACGTCTTTGTAGAAAGCGAGAAAATAAATAATTATGACTGGAGAATGGTTTTTTTACTTCTTAGTTAAATATCATCAATTACTAGTCCAGTAAAAACCTATATCATAATGTATTTTTATATTTTGAAGAGAAAAGATTTGTTCAAGCCAAGATTCGAACTCGGGTCTTCCGCATCTCTAGTGCGGTACACTTCCAACTGGCTTTTAACCAGGCCAGACAAGAATTTATTTCAGTTGCATTTTTCTTTCTTTTATATAATTTATGTATATTCTTATGAATGTTATAATTATATATATTTATATTATATCGTTATGATTGTTTAGTTGTTAATTTGTAAATTAACAACTTGTAAGTCAATGTTTCTAACTTTAGTAAACAGAATTTACAATTTTCACTTTAGATTTTTGCTAAATAATAGCGCTTAAATAATTTTTTAATTATTTTCATATCTTTTGATAATTTTCTATAACGGTTGAAAGTGGATGAACGTGGTAAGAAACATTGAATTGCGGTAAAACAAATTCAAATCACTTTTATCCGATATGAGTATGAAGCAGACTTGACATCACTTGTCACTTTTATCAATTATATTATGTACCAGAAGAGTGTATATTAGTGTAATAAGAATATAGTAAAAGCATACTATTTAATTAATAAAAATGAGCAAAAGTTCAAATAATAAATATTATGCTATAAGAAAAGTTCTAATAAGCAAAGCCCTTAGTATCTAAAATACTGTAAAATCGAACAATCAGCGTATTGCCAATTCAGGGTATCATCTGGACTTATGCGAAAAGAAAATCACATCAAAGAAGACAACCTACAGCACTTCTCACACCAACATCCAAGCAGATTCATTAAATACAAACAGCAACCTTTCTCCAAGACGCTCCAAAAACAAGTAAGGCAAAGGAAGGTTTTCGCTATTTCAGGTGATCAGCTGTTTTGATCAACTCCCCTACTGTTCGTGTATAACCAGTGAATTAGTATTTTAGTAGTATTAGAAATATATAACTTAGGAAATGTATAAAAGAAATAATTCGTATGCAAACCAAAGAAAATTAAAACAGCAAAATAACAATTAAAATACCGCAATATGAGTTAAAGTGCAAAGGGCGTAATAACCTAGATGTTGATCGCCCTATGAAAAAACTAAGACTTTGCTTTTTGGAAATTTTCTTATTTCATACTATTTATAATTTGAGTTTTTGCTCATTTTTATTAATTAAATAATGTATTTTTAATGTATTACTTATTTAAAATACGCACTAATGCTACAGTTTTTCCAAAGATAGTACAAATTATAAGATAAAACTTTTTAATTTAATTTATATGAATTTTTTTTTTCCCCATGGCGATCCCATGGAGGGACAGTTTATTAATATTAACGACATGCTCCATGCTAAAATATCACATGTCATTACATGTGATTTTAATATAAATTTGTACGACATGTATTGATTTTATATATGAAATATAGGTGGGTTTAATTGGTTTTGCATAATATACTGTGTCTGATTTGATTGGATGACTAATATCTCAACAGCCTAGATTGGGCCCTGAATTACCAATAGAATGTAACATTTACGAATTAAACTAACAAAGATCCTGTGACGATTACTTAGCAGCTGTCGAAAAATTTCCGAATATTCCATTAACGAAACTGTTTTGTTTTTTTCAAATGTAATTTTAATTGATTTGATCAGATCATCCAGTTACTTATTTTTATTGTTTAAATTATTGTTATTTGACGAAAAATAAATAAAATTTGACAAAAAATAAAATGATATTTCCATGAACGTCAATAAGGGGGCTCTAATCATTTTTCAGAAATTTGGAAATAGCAAAAACAAATACGTAGGTATTTGTTTACTAATTAGGTAACTTCATTTTTTCTTATAATTTTTTTCTTATAAAATCGATTGCCTTATTTAAATCATAAGACTAAAAATGATTAAAGAAATACTCCATTATATGGGTTATCTGATTTTGAAATTTAACCCGATGTTGAGTGTATTCGTTATTTTAAATAAATCGCTGGGTTAAATTATTAAATTTCATGAGCCATCATGCAATGCGCCCGAAATAAAACAATAACATTGATGTTTTAAATTGAAGGGAAATAAAGTGCACAATTTCGTGACCCCCCTGAGGCAGTGGAGATCAGTGCTGCAGCGAGCTTTAAGCTTTTGTTTTCCGGATGTATTTTCCCATCTTGTTTGCTACCGGGTTTTCAATCTACAGGGCAACCATAAAAATATAT
>CM073760.1:77409212-77538418 GCA_037127475.1 Arma custos
AAAAAAATATTTGATAAACTGGTTTTCAAAAGAATCACAAAATATATAAATGACAATAGTATATTAGACATCTATCAGTCAGGATACAGAAATGGTCACAGTACACAAACAGCACTTATTCATCTTCTTGATAACTTCAGAGAAAATATTGATAGAAGCAGACTGTCAATTGTTGTCTTCCTTGACCTTAGTCATGCTTTTGATTGTGTAGATCATAATCTACTCCTGGTAATTTTTGAATCAATGAAGTTTGATGAAAGATTGATCAAATGGTTTGAGACATACTTTAGTTCAAGATATCAGGCAGTCAAAACAGCAAGTGGCACAATATCATCCTGGGAAAGTAATGCAAGGGGTATACCTCAAGGATCAACATTATCAGCTTTAATCTTCTCCTTGTATATTAACAGAATTTCTGACTCATTTATGTTCTGTAAACATGGAACTTATGCAGATGATATTCATATATATACTTCTTCAAACATATCTGAGATCAACGAAACTATATCAAAAGTCAACAGTGATCTATCAATGTTAAACAGTTGGTGCAGCAATCATGGACTTAAACTCAACCCAGATAAATGTAAAGCTATGGTTATAGGTCACAATAAACTACTTCAAAAACTTAACATTAATGAAGTAAATCGAGTCACAATACAAGGAATATCTTTAGCCTACAGCAACAGTGTCAAGTGTTTGGGAGTAACCATACAACATAACCTTTCCTGGAGGGAACACTCAACTGCTATCAGTAAGAAGATAAACTCGATTCTATACAGTGCTAAGAAACTACTGCTTTACAAAACTACAGATATAAAGAAAGAATCTTGTCGTCACAATCATGTTTCCGTACCTTACATACAGCCTACCATTAATGACAGATTTTAATAGTGAAATAGCTGATAAATTACAGAGAACGACTAAACAGGTGCATAAGATTTATTTTAAATTTATCATTCGATGACAGAGTATACGACAAATTTTCGCAGCTTAATTTACTTACACTACATGATTACCAAGAATATTTAGTAGGCAGCAATAGCCCACAAAATAATAAATTCAGGACAACCAAAATATCTTGCCGATTATTATATTTTTCAAGACCAAATTCACAAAGTACACACCAAGATTTTCTTCAGACATCCTTCAGAATCCCTCAACACAATACTCAAGCTTATGCAAACTCCTTTAGAATAAAAAGCATCAAATTATTCAACTCTTTGCCACAACCTATCATCAATAGTTTAGACTCACATACTTTCAAACGGCGCTTAAAAAACAGTTATTTGCTTAAATATGTGTGAAGCAAACACTTTACCAGAGCTCAAACACATTCTTTTTGTGCATTAATTATATCTCTTTACATTCAATACATATATATTTTTGTATAATAGTTGTTTGTTTATCTTTTTTATTTTATTTTTATTTGCTTATATGTACTTTTCCATGTAAATACACTTGAAGGAAAATATAATTTGTTATCCTAGGGGTAGGAATTTAGTTTTTGTAAATATTAGCTACACGTTGGATTGTAAGAAAGGTCCAAGAGACCTAATTCTGCGTGTTTAATAAATAAAGCGATCAATCAATCAATCAATCTCTCTCTCTCTCTCTCTCTCTCTCTCTCTCTCTCTCTCTCTCTCTCTCTCTCTCTCTCTCTCTCTCTCTCTCTCTCCCTCTCTCTCTCTCTCTCCCTCTCTCTCTCTCTCTCTCTCTCTCTCTCTCTCTCTCTCTCTCCCCCCCTCTCTCTCTCTCTCTCTCTCTCTCTCTCTCTCTCTCTCTCTCTCTCCTCTCTCTCTATCCCTAATGGTGGAGATTGTACTGCTTCTCGGACACGATTGTGCAGGGAGGTAATGTCCCCGAGATCACGTTCAACTTCCAGGTTTTACCCCGATGAAGGGTACCCACGTCATAGACGCTGAACCCCGGGAGGGATCATAGATTCCACTAGGCCAGGGGTGGGCAACCTTTTGAATGGCAAGAGTCGAAAATTACAATTTACAAAATTTCCAAGTTTTAAAGAACTACAAAATTTTTTCTTGCTAACAATAAATAATATTCGCATAAATAAAGTTTTTTTTATTAAAAAACAAAAAACAAAACTAATCTATTTATCATAAGAAAAAATATCTGTTTATTCATATATAAGTAGTATTTTTCACAACAAATTAGATAATATATACGTTACATGACATCATTATATAATAACATATTTTTAAGTAAACAATTAAAACAATTGAACATTTATTATGCTACCTAACTTTGCTTCGGTTTTATTATTATTATTATGTACATGTACATACATAACTTTGAGAAGGTAATCCGCTTCTAACTCTTTTACTTGAAACAGCAAACTATACGTCACAGCCTAAGCACGCCAAATTGTCTTGCGTCGAAAGCGAATTAAAACCTACATTGAAACATCCGACAACGGCGTCATTCGAGGGCTTCCAAAGGAATGACGACAGTGACGATAAATAATATTACGTATGGAACTAAAGAGCCGCAGCTTCTCATCAAAAGAGCCCCATGTGGCTCGCGAGCCATAGGTTGCCGACCCCTGCACTAAGTCCATCCGTGGCTGTCAACAGATACTCTATTACTTAGCTACCCCCTACTGCCTTTTTAACAATTAGCAATAATTATTAAATTAATTCTTAAATTATATTAATTGAGTCTTAATAGCCATAATGATTGTCTGATCAATACTCAGACTGGCTGTTTTTTATGGTGAGCTATTTCTGTTCTACATCTTGTTTTTTATGATGTTCGATTTCTGTGCTATTTCTATTTAGTTTTATTCCTTATGATTACCCGACTAAAAAAGTATGTATGGTTCAATATTTGCTGCTCTTCGATAGAACTTCATGGATGAATAATAATATAGTTTCAAAGTTTCAAAAATTTTGATCTCCAGATATCGTAAAAAACTGTTATTTATTGTAAGGAGTTTTTTCAAAATAGTTAGTGTATGGAAGTGTAGTCAGAAAACTACTAGAATTTCTACACATAATAACATTTCCCGCTACCATAAATATTTTCCCACTAAAATGCTATAGCTTCCCTACATTTCTTAATTCTTTACTAACTTAGGAAAATATTTTTTAGACATTGGAAAGGTTGCCTGGCTCAGTAATGGGGGGAGAGTTTAAGGTGTCAAAAAGGCAGGAAAAAAATGCCTTTCTTACACCACCGCCATCTGTAATCATGAATTATTTCACTAACCATGATAGTTTTAGGTGTCAGATTTTTCTTAGTTAAGGTACTTTAAAAAGCCTTCTAGCCCATTTTTTCTCTCAAAAGTTTGTAACTCGATAAAAAAAAATTGAGGCTACTTTCGTGCCTAAATACCCCGTCACTGTGCAACGCCAACGTCTACCCAATGTTTTATGGGGAAGATTATATATTTTCCTGAGACACGAGCACGCCAATAGCAATGTCGCTTAGTGGAAAATATAATCGATATAGTTGAGCTTATAGGAAATAAGCATTGTTTTCAATAAATATTGTAACGCATTGTAAAAAATAAAAGATAAGCAGACACAGTTAGATAAATGTCTTGTACTTTGTTTAAATCCAATTCTCTTACTGTAAGGAGTCATGAGCTGTCTTTTATTATTTTCTAGAAATAGTCCTGAGAAGTCACCTCATCAACTATTGAAAGATGGATTAAAAAAATTATATTTCCTCTGGAGGAAAACCAAGAAGAAAATATTTATAATGCTGAATGGTTTTTATTCCTGGTAAAAACAGGATTATCCGTGATTAGTCAAATCCTTGCTTAACAAGTTGGCTAACCTCCTGAAGTTAACGAAGGGTCTTCCTGAGTATCATTCATCATTCTATGCCTTTTCTTTACCTTTCCATTTAAATGTAACCGAAGAAAGGATTTGCAGAGTTTTCCTAACCAAAGGCCAATAGAATGGGAGAACAACGCCAGAACTCCGAATATTTCAATAGAGGTTTGTGAAAGATCCTTGGAAGCTTAAAAAATAAAAATTTGGGTATAGGTAAAGAAAAGCATTCCTATTGCAACGATGGTAATGAAATATTTTTATTAATGATCAGAAAATGTTTTGGAGCTTGAATTTTTTTTTTTATTCTAACTAATGTCATTCATTCTATTATTCCAATAGAATTTAAAATTCAAACATGATACAACTCAATATAAGACGTAATTAAAATAAAAATGTTGGAAATGAAATATCAGATATGTCGTTCCTGAATTAAAAAGTTCCAAACAATACAATTTGTACAGTAGGCATAACTCAAATATGCCAATTTTTGAGTTATGTCATTGTTCTTTTAAAAGAATGGTAAAGCATTGAGTTGGTTTGCAGATCTCGGGTTCAAATCCGGTTGTGAAAAATAAATTATTTAGTCAATAGCCTTATGAAAACTGTGGGATCTCCATACCTTTCTTTGCCTCACTCAGCCTCTATTAAGTGGGTACTCTTAATTGGGGGGGAAATCTAACGGTTGACTGAGATCTTGGACAAATCACTTTCCTGAACAATCATTGTCTTAGAAACCGTAGAGTCTACCCACCATCAACATTTACTGAACGCAAGACCCTTAATGGATTGCAGTGATTCAGTTTTTTATTACAGGATAATGTTTCTGAAGATGTTTATTTCTGTAATGTCTTGCAACATGAATAACTTAAGAAAACATTTAATGATCACAGAATCACAATTTTTATAATAAAATAAAAACATATGAGTGTAACCAAATATAACCTGTGTTATCACACATAATCGATACATCGAATCCAATATACCACATTCTCCCCCCTCTAATTTCCAAAAATCTTAAATTTGAAATATTGCCAAACACATAATTTTATATGTACAAAAACGAAAATTATATTTCTTCTATTAGTCTTCTTGATTCGTTGAGGGCGAGCAGATTCACTGACTTGGTCCTCTTCACAAGTGTCAGATTGACTGTCTGGAGTCTCCTGAGTTGGCTCCAAAGTTGCTTCATTAGACACATGTGATGATGGTTCTGCAATACTGAAATAGGACTGCAGACACACTCGTGCAGGAGAAGGATCCACATGCCGGATCCAGTGTCGATTCAATGATGGCACAAAAACTTGGCTTCTTCGAGGTCCTAAATATTTGTCCTAAATAAACAGATGCCGGAATCCATTTTTCCGTTGAATTTCGATATTTTCGGACATAAACTGAACTTCCTTCTTGATAAGAATCATTAGTGGTAGGTGACCCACGATATGCGTCTACTTGTTTTTCTTGAGTCATTTGCACTTTTGTGGAAATAGCAGGAGATCGTAGGAGGTCAAGTCTAGTCCTTACCTGACGGCCCATCAATGCCTGAGCGGGGGAAACTCCAGTGGTAATATGAGGTGTATTGCGATAATCCAACAGGAATCTATTAAGAACCACATCCAAATCTGAAGCAGAAGAATCTACAAGACCTGTCTTCAAACTGCGTTTAATGGAACGCACCGCATTCTCTGCTGCCCCATTGGTCTTTGGTGAAAAAGGCGCTCCATGCTTGAAATCGATTGCTGAAGAAAATTCTTAAAAGTCTCACTATCAAAAGCTGAATAATTGCCAGAAACAATGGTTTCAGGTAAACCGAAACGCGCAAACACCTGTCTCGAAATCTTCATAGAGGTATCCGCGGACATTGAATGATTTGAAAAATTACACATTAAAATTATGACTAGTGGAAATTTCCAAAATCATCTGTTTTATTCAAAATTGTTCTACAATATTTTTCGAATAGTGTAAGACAATTACTTACTTGCTTAGTCTTCAGAGAAATCTATTACATATTTAATTACTGAAATTGAAATTTATTCAGCTCCACTACTTTTGTTATGATTATATAAATAATCTACATTTAGTTTGTTTTAATTCAATGCCTAAAGACAAAACGCATGTTAAAAAAAGTGTATATTCCACTGTATAGCAATGAAATATGTGTGGTTATTATGAATTTTCTTTTTGTATAGATTAAAAAAGTGACTACAAACTATAAACATGCATTTAAGATTGTAAAAAATAAAGAACGTTGGTTAGAATCGTGATAAAAATTTAGGAAAAAGATAATTTATATCAAATGCATGATATGCGAAGGATAGAGTAATTCCTTTAAATATAAAATTTTAACCAAGAAAATAATTCACTTAATATTTCAATAGTTACAGGCTCAATATTATATTCATTATAAGTATAAAATCACTATTATTATTTGGTTTTCTTATGATCGTTCTCGTGGGTTGTTCTGAATTTCTTACACAGTTTTAATAGCTAACCTACCCGCCTCAGAGAGAACTTAATAGATACCAACTTACCAACCTTACATCCAAGAATAAGCATTAAAGATAGAGTAAGTTTAAGTTGGCAGAATGGGTGTTAAAAAGTTTTTATAGCAATGGGCTACTAAACTGTAAAACACTAAATGGCCTCTAGGCGCCTATAACAAGTGTTATCCTGTTATTGTAGATATTGAAACAGAATCATATGAAGTTTTACAAAATAATGTAATATGTATCGATTCCATTTCTAATCATAATTCGAGTAGTTCGAATTTTTTGTTTAAAATTATTTTATTGAATTGTACAACTGTAATATATACATCTAGTACATGGGCTATATGAATAAATAAATACATGACAAGTCATGTAGAGGCACTACCCACTGGCAGCACTCTAATAACATTTCTATAATAGAAGGTCCCGAGGCCATCGTCTCTTCAGAAGCCTAGGAGGATTGTCAGGGATGGATGGAACTAGTGGGTTTGGATGGGCCTGGAGTTTATTATGGAATGATAGGTATCTGTTTGTTTGTTCATTTAACGTCACTTTTTGCAGCTATGGCTAATTGGACGATACTACATTGGGAGCTCTAAATTTTGCCTATCCAGGTTTAATTGAGGTAGGGATTTTTAACGAGCACCTGACATCGTACAGGGTCGGGACCCCCGTTTAACGTCCCTTCCGAAGGACGGCGTAACTAAGGATTTTTTACTCCCTTAAAAAAATCCTAGGGTCACCTGCCGGGCTACGAACCCGCGATCTTGGGCTTAGTAGTTTGTTACGCTAACCACTAGACCACAGGTGACCTTAAGATAGGTATCTGGAAAGGGCTAAATCTGTTACATATGGAACGTTAAGGTCATTATGGATGGTTTTATTTGTTTAATTATGGTTGGATCATTTGAATCAAAGGTTTATTAAGCTTTGTCTTATTTTATAGTGGATTCCCATTAATGTTTGATTCAGTATGAGCTCAAAAAACTGAAACAATATTTCACAATATTTTAAGTCTATCGATTATTGACTCGGCATTAGTCCTTATATATTTGAATCATGTGATATGATTTCATGTAATAGTTGTAGATTAATTTTTATATATGTTATTAGATTCCTGAGAAGGAATGGCAAAAAAACAAAAAGACTTCAAAGACCAATTGGTAAAACAACTTGAATTATTAAGGATGATTAAAACCAAAAGATCAAATCTACTAGAAAAAAAAATAAACAAGAAATTAAAAGATGCCGACAGGAGATCTCAATATTTAAGAGACAAAAATAAAAGAATGCGGCCGAAGCAAAGCTTTGATGAAAATAAGGTGAGTGTAATTTGATGCAAATTGCAGTTTGGGGATGAGTTAATTGAGAATTCAATATATATAATAATATAAATCTATTAATTGGACTCGGTTTAATGAGCAAACGACACTGGCCAGAGCTAATTTTAAGGGAAGGTGAATTATTTTAGAAATGAGTTTCATTCTAATTCATCTCTGTATTCTGATGCAGAATAACTCCAGGAAGGCAACTAGTCCAATTTTGGAGAAATTTTAAAACTAGTAGATAAAAATCTTTTATCAGAGACAGAACGCATCATTTTACAAACCGAAGATCTTTCCTTAAAAAATTGTCCTCGATCTGATTAGACCTCAGATGTCAAGGCGATTGGAAAACCCAACTTTTAGACGAGAACTCCGTCAAATCATCAACATTATTTTAGAATTCAGAGGTAGTCTAGAAGTGTTAATGTTAGTCTAGAACTCACATCAGGATGGTGTAATTTCAGTCATAGGTCTCGAGACCGAAAATCTAGGGTTAAATATGCTCAATATAAAAAAATGATTTGTTTGGAACAACAACAAAAAGTGTGTGCTTCATGTATTCAGTTATTAGTTTATTCTCATTAGGTATTTTTTCATTTTTTTTTATGTATGGCTTAAGAGTGTTTTATATTACATTAAAAAAAAATTAAACGCTATAAAAACAGTCTTTTTATTTGGGATACACATGTACCCCAGTGTAGCAGACCCGTTAGTAAAAATAAGTGTAGCATTCCAGGGTTAAATTACAGCTCCGAAGCCAAAACTACGAAAATGAAAAGATTCCGCTTAATTTCATACAGTTTTTCCCTATGCACGAAATTCACCAGGGCTTCTGATACGAGCACCACAAGTTTTATATTAATCAATGGTGAATTGATTCACCTAACATTTCGAAGTATAGATGATGTAAGTTTGTTGAAACGTTCCTTTCATGATGAAATGATTACCGAAATACACACATTTCCCATAACTACATTCTCTTTTCCTTTAAAGGCCGCCTTAAATAGAAGACGTTTTCTAAATTGTGCTATCTTAAGAACAACCATCCTTCAAGTGAGTGATCTAAAATTTCCTTTGATTTTAACACAGTCTATTTAATTACTGAATTACATAGAAAAGGAACATAGTTTACAAGATCATTTATTATTGTAATACTAAATCCGACCAAGACATCGGAACTTCCAATTTTTTTTTGTTTTTTTACTTCAGGAGAGACTATTATATTTAAAGCAATAATCAACGTCAGGGATGGCAAAAAATGGCTCTCATTACAAACTTCCAGCAAAGCCTATTAATTACCTGGCCTTGGAGGAACCAATGAAAGGAAAACCAGAAATGACCGTGGTTATAAATGGATGCAGCGGCTGGGACATCTCTAGTCCAATTAACTTTTTTAATTGAGGGGGGAGCAATTAGTGAGTCGGTTTTTGGCTAGTCTCAGGGCCCTTAATAACTGGAGCAGATTTACATAAGAGAGCTCGAAATCAATAGCAGATCGAAAGATAATTAAAGAGCTCACTCCGCCCAGAATTAATTTATCCGGTAACGCGAGAACTCCACTTGACTCGGTCCCAAGCACTCACTATTGTCTTAGGGAGCTACTCCGTCCTCGGGAGCTGTCTCCACTCTCGGCTTTCCCGACTCTCGAAATCCTTATTTTATTTTAGGTTCGCTTCTTTCTTCTTATTAAATATGATAAATGTGCAATTTCATTAATACATTATTGACTGTATATTTCTGAGGTGAAGAACTTACTGTCTCTTAGGACTATTGAATGTGACAGATGAATATTTAGTTAAGGCCAAAAGTGCTTCGGCACCCTTATTATGAGCAGTCACCAAATCAGCAACCATCCTGCGTGAAGATTTATACAATTTTAACCTTAAAAAGGAAGGCTGAGCAGCTCTACCGTACAGTATAGTCGAAAACCCCAGAAAATGGAGAGGGGTAATACAAAAAGATATCATTGATGAGTGGGATCGGTGGTGGGTGAAAACTACAAAAAGTGTTACGTTGAGGACATACAATAATTTCCCACTGTCCGGTCACGAATAGCTGCAACATGGATTCTCCCGGACTACTGGATTTTGCTCATTCCTCACAGGGCATGGAGGCTTTCCGGCTAAACTTCATGAATACGGAAGGGATATTGGTCCTTTATGTCCTTGCTGCGGCGTTTCGGAGTCTGCTGAGCACATTGTCACAAGTTACACCGCCTTGGAGTAACTAAGATCCGAATTGCGGGGGGGACTTAACGTCCTCTCCGAGAATGAATTCCCTCAGTTACTCGTACTTCAAAGAGTTTGTGTACGAGTGGAAAGCCGGATTGGGAATAAAATTGTTCACCTTGGAAGGAGAACCCATGGGAATGGCCAGTAGGAGCCATAGAAAATTAGAGTGAAAAGTTTATAGTCAATGTGTCAAAACCCGTGTTGCCTTAAGGTAAGGAAAGGTGTTCAAATAAATAAATAAAAAAAATTAATTAATACATTATTTTAAGGAACTTTATTTTTCTTAACTAATATCTTTAAATTAATTTTAATCGAACGGGAGGGCCACCTGTGTTAGTATGCAAATAACAACATTCAATACCCATGATCGCGGGTTCAGAGCCCGGCAGTTTTATGGTACATTTTAAAAAGAGTAAAAATTCATTTAGTCCATTCTTCGGAAGGTTCACATAAAAATGGGAGTCCTGAGACTGTGTTGTGTCAGTCATTCGTTAAAGATCCCTATCATTTTTCGCTAGTTTTGTCAAACACGACACATTGCAATGTTATTTCTGTTTTTTTTAGAACGTGAAGTTTCGGGAGCATAAAGTATTTTTTGACTAAACAAGCGAAAAATTTGGGAAAAAATCAAATATTGAAATTTATATAACTAATGGCAACAGGAATGTATCTGCTAATGCAAGGCAGGACAAAATAAAAGGGAAAATGCTGTCCACATAAAAAGCTGGAAGGCCTTTTGAATAAGCATTGCGGAAAAACCTCCGAAAAGGTGGAGATTTCTCACCCTTTTCGGATGAGATAACATAATAAAGATATTATTATAAGATATCATAACAAATGCATTCACATGACTAATCTGATCAAATCTGTGTTACTGTTACTGAAACGTAATAAATAATTGAAACTAATAAAAAGATCATCTCTTTTTCGACAATGAACATCTAAATCAGGTGTTCCCAAACTTGTTTGTACCATGCCCCTTCCTGTTGAAATGAAAGACCCCTACTCCCCCCTTAGAATATAAACTGTATGGGGATTTACAGAAAAAAGAAGAACAAGTCTTACATAGAGACCAAAAAATTTATTTTCATTGTCAGAAATAAATATTAAGATAAAAAAGTGCTGGTAAGAAAAAAAATAACTAATACTAAGTGAGATTCTTTTTATGCTCTACTGTCTCGCCCCCCCCCCCTCTGACTTATCTTCACGCCCCAGGCTGGGAACCCCTGATGTAAAATATACCTTGATGTTTTTTTGTTTTTTTTTATAAGAACTCAAAATTTTCAGATTATAGCATTCATTGCAACGTAACAATCAGTACTTAGGCTGCACAAGATAGAAAGAGAAGGCGAAAATTGCTAGAAGAGACCTTGACTTACTAGCTGGGTTATTGCTAATGATAAGAGTCAGTACCAGTTTGTTTTATCTTTATAGATATCGTGGTTTAGCGCTTAACGCTTAGGACCTGCAATATATACAACCAACTATTCTACTTCACAAAGAGTTGCGGATATAAATGCAGCCTTTATTATCTATAAGAGTACAGGGGAGAGATTCCCCAGTGGCTGATTAGGCTGCCCATAACATTGGGCAGCGCTAGGGGTTGTAGGGGCTTCAGGGTGCCCTTCTGACATCATCTGGCCACGAGCCAGTCACCCGTTATTGGTTTATTGCTGAACTTTGTCCCTTTCTTGTTCCTCCTCAAGGTAAATATATACAGTGATGTTGTTACCGAGCCGTTTGTCTGACCGTCTTTTCATCATATTCGAAATCTATGGGAAGAACGCGTTTTACTCTGTATATTTATGCATCTCTTTAATCCCGTCTGCAATACCAATTTTGTTTTTGTAGTTTTTTAACGCGTCGACCTTTAATAAAAAGAAATAATTATTGTAAAAAATGCTGAGCGGGGCAGCTCAGTATGTTGAGTGCTGAGTTGCTATGCAGAAGTTACCGAGTTAAAATCCGGCTATAACAGAAACATTATTTAATCTATTAACAGCCACGAATAGATTTTTTGGGATTTACAATTCCTTCTGGGGCTCTTCCATTCTCTGTATCCTTAATTGGGGGAAAACTGTTGAGCATGTTTTCAGACAAATTACCTACCTCCTAAACGTTTGTCATAGAAAAGTACAGTCTCTATGATAATTGTTGTCTTCTTCTTTTCCGATAATCTATTTCAGTAATACATCCACTCCATGTTTGAAACCACGGGACATGTTCAAATGTGAATAGGAAGTATTCCAACAATGTTTTGTAACAAATGAAGTATTGAGGCTAGATAATGATGATTTTATATTGACTTAAGATGATAAATACATTAGGATGTCCTAAGATTGTAAGGATTCTTACTTGATTAGTTAGCAGTTATCTTTCTATTGGGAAAGAGTTAAGTAATTAGTTCTTATATTTCATTTGAAGAAAAGTTTATTTTTTATTTTTACAATAATTGGCATTAATTATTTTTATTAACGAAATGTTAAAAACGACCAAAACAAAAATGGCTGTGAGGATATAACCTATGGTGAATTCAGAACTAGAAATCAAGATTTTTGAAAAGTCTAGATATGTTTTTATTTGTTCATTTAACGTCACTTTATGCTGCTATGGCTAATTGGACGATACTACAGTGGGAGCTCTAAATTTTGCCTATCCAGGTTTAATTGAGATAGGGATTTTTAACGAGTACCTGACATCGTAGATGCTCGGGACCCCCGTTTAAAGTCCCTTCCGAAGGTCGGCGTAACTAAGGATTTTTTACTCCCTTAAAAAAATCCTAGGGCCACCTGCCGGGCATCGAACCCGCGATCTTGGTCTTAGTAGTCTGTTACGCTAACTACTAGACCACAGGTGACCGTGTCTTCATATGTTATTTTCATATGCCAGATTACATTTTGTAAATTAATTTATATTTTTCGATGTATTATAGTTTGAGCAATAATCTATTTATTTTTTCATGCGTAATTTTTAAGTTGTAACGAAAATGTCTTATCCAGCATCTTTTCTGTATTTGAGCTTGTTAATTGTAATTATTATTCTAATATATTGTTGCTATCAAGTATAAATCAGTTCATTATCATGTAATTTACAATTAATTAGTAGAAATGGTGGGAGTAGAATGTGTAAATTTTCAAGCTATTTATAGTTTGTTCTCAAATTAATAATTTAAGTCGAATCGTTACTAATATTTATTATTTAATTGCGATAACTTGGTGCTTCAGAATATTCTTTTCCTTGCCGCAGGTCTCTCACGACATATTCCTACCTTCTGAGCCTTCATGTTCTGCAAAGCGATTTTCTCCTGTAGCGTGCATGGGAAACGAAATAGTTCCTCAACCTCGCTCATGCTGACTTCTTTTGGTCTCTCTGTAGAAATATCATAAGGATATTTGAAATTACATATAAATATTTAGAATTATATTACTTTACTAGAGTTTTTGTGATATTTTTCATTGTTTATTCAGTAAACCTAGTAACATTGAAACAGTTATGTAAAGAAAGATTCGAAAGAATGCTATCCTACAAAACCTGTCTTCTAGGATGGGCCTGATAGCTGAATATATATCTTATATACTTGTAGAATTATTTAGACTACTCAACGAAAATCCAAAACTATGTTTTTGCAGTTTCTGTTTCATTCATACTTCAAAAACATACGTTTACAGATAGAACCGTGGTGTACTGTTTAACTTCTTCAAAACGAGCAATCCTACTTTTTCATAAAACTCATTATTTATGAAAAACTCTTTGCAAGAGTTTCCTTGAAAGGGATATAAACACCTGTACCACTTGTGGTGTAGTGGTTAGCAAAGCAGGTTCGCAGCCCGGTAGGTGGCCTGTCGATAATTACCCAGGGCATACTTTAAGATTGCGTTAAATCTCACCCCCTCTTCTCCATTATAAAGTGCCTGTTAATTAGCATAACATTAGTGAACTTCTCTCCATGATGAATCATTCACCCTCGAGGTGGGAATCTTTTCAATCGGTAAACGAATTCCATCTGCAAACATATGTAAATTGGAATTTACATATGAAGGAGCTCAATATGGCCCATCTCCGCGCCCCTAACTAACCCTGAAGTTATTCCAGACCGAAATGACTAATGTCAAGAAGATGGGGAATTCTAAGGGTAGTTTAATAAGTAATTATACAGTAGACTTGGCCTCATATCCATATTGGTCCGTTTCAAGTCCCCAAAAAGTAATAAATAGGTTACTGAAACGTAGCTTGTAACAAAATAAAATGGAAACATCCATTTTTAGATATCTGTTCCGCAGTTTGTCGATTCGAGTTAAGAAACAAGTTTGATTTTTTCAATCATTTCCTTTTTAATATTGTTATGGGCGCCGGCAGGAAGACGGAAGCAAGAGGATTAGCGGCTTAAATCCGTCGGCGGGAGAAGTTAAAATAGGATTAGGACGGTTCTAGATCGTCTTCTTTTGTCGGCAAAGGATTAAGAATATTCCAGAATTGTCTGGCCCCTCCGTGTTCTAGAATGTTCGGCCTTGCCTATAAAAAGACTTCCCTCACCTTGAGTCAGTCAGTCTTAGCCTGAGAGTAGACCAGTGAAGATCAGTGATAAGTGTAATAAGTGAGTATCAGTGTGATAAACTAGTCAGTGTTGAACCGGCCCGTGTGCTAAGTGTATCAGTGAACTGTGACAGTCTCGCGAGTGTAATAAACTGTTTTTGTGTGTCAGTTTGTCATACTTGGAGAATCTTACGGTCGGTGGACTAGTGAACTGTAAGTGTTAACTATTAGTTATAAATTGTAGTGTAATTTTATAATATTCATAGAAACTATTGTAACTAGTTAAGCTATCTAGAATTAGTAACATCTTATATTATTGTAATAATTAAATAGGAGTTAGGTCTAGATTACAATATTTAGAATATTGTCATTATAAATTTATATTAGTTTAATAATTTAATTGTTAATAGTTTAATTGTATCCTTCTTATCAGTTTTGTTAATAAATATTAGTATCTTTAATTAAGGAATTGTTTAATTCATTTTAATACCCAGTAGCCCGTAACGAATTGGTGTCAGAAGTAGGATTATTGTGTAATTGCTATTATTTTGCATTTTGTAATTATTGGGCTACTATATATATAATGGCTTCTAAAAGTGTTAAATTAATTGATTTAAAAGTTGTGGATTTGAAACGGGAATTGGAGGAACGTGATCTGGATTCATCTGGAACTAAAAGTGTGCTGCAACAGCGCTTGCGTCAATTTTTTGTAGATTTAGGGGAAAATCCAGATGACGTTCTGTTTGAAACTGATTTAAGCAGGTTGTCTGCAACATTTAAAAATGAGTTAAGCAATGTAGAAAATAATCTAGGTAATGAATTAGGTACTGTCAAAAATGAGCTAGGTAATGTACAGAATGAATTAGGTACTGTAAAAAGTGATTTATTGGATACATTAGAGTCTAAGTTAGGCACATTAGAAACTAAGTTAATGGAAAATGTAAATAATGAAGTAGCTAATGTAGAATCTAGGCTAGGAGAAAAAGTGAACGAACTAAGGCTAAGAATGGAGGCTCTCGAGGGACGTATGAGCAACCCACCGACGAACGACACCGACCTTTCCTCCGAGGGCAGCCTTCATAAAACCATTACGCCCGCCAATTCAGGGACGCCACTAACTCACAACACAATTCCAGTGTTCGACGGAAAGACGCCGTGGGAGGACTACATGACCCTCTTCGAGACTGCGGCTTCGATCCACGGGTGGTCAAAAGAGACCCAAGCTTCAGCTTTGTGCCTGGCCTTGCGAGGAGACGCCTTGGGAGTACTGCAAGTGATGCCCATGACAGAGCGGTCTAACTTCGGGGAACTGGTTAGAAGACTGGAGATGCGTTTCGGCCACCGACACATGGACCAGCTTTATCGCTCACAGCTGAGAAACAGGATCCAGAAGACCAACGAGACGCTGCAGGAATTTGAAGCGGATATCGCCCGGCTGGTGAGGAATGCCTACCCCTCGGTCACCGATGATGTGTATGAGAGCCTGGCTGTCGACAAATTCCTGGATGGACTTCGGGACCCCGAGACGCAACAAGCAGTGAAGCTCACCCGGCCAAAAACTCTAGGCGACGCATTATCTCAGGCCATGGAGTTCGAGGCTGTCAGGCAGTCAGTACGGGGCCATGCGCGGGTTCGAGCAGCTGAAGCGGAGCCTACTGTGGTCCCTAGCGTCGAAGACATAGTGACAAAGGTTTTGGAGGCTCTCAGGACCCGTAAGAAGGAGATACGTTGTTGGAGCTGCGGCCAACTTGGACACCCTAGAAGCAAGTGTCCATCCAAGAAGCGAGAAAAGCCACAGGAACGAAGTAGGGTTGATGGGGAGGAACAACTATCAGCCCGCTACGTCAGAGGCCCGAGGAAGGCCAGTAGAGTTGCGTCATTAGGGAGCAGAACGAACAGCTTCTACGTTGATGGGAAGGTGAACGGGCAGCTGCGAAGTCTGCTACTGGATACCGGCGCAACCAAGACAATCTTGAGCTCAAAGACAGTTCCTGCTGAGAAGATGTTGCCATCGATTTGGACATTACGGACTGCCACAGGAGAGCCAGCGAAGGTCTACGGGGAGACAGTTGCCTACTTCATCATCGGGGGTCAACATCTGAAGCACCGCGCTCTCGTGGCAGATATTGATGAAGATGCCATATTAGGCACGGACTTGATGATCACATGCGGGATCAAGCTGGATATGGCAAGAGGGGTGATGACGCTGGGAGACGAAGAAGTCATCCTGCGGCAGGGAAAGGACATCTACGCACGAGTGCGCTTACTGGAAGACACCACTTTACCTGCACGGAGCCAAATCATAGCGCATGGGACGATCGAAGGCCATCTACCTGAGGGTCAATGTGTGCTACTTGAACCGGGAAGGCAAGAAGAACAGGAGATCGGGCGCGGCGTAATGGTTGCAAGGTCTCTCTTCAAGGTCGGACGTACCACTCCGATTCGGCTAATGAACCTGAACAGCTTCCCAGTAACGCTGAACAAAGGAACACCTGTCGGAGAATGTACAACCGCTACCTCAGTGGTACGTCAGCTGCAGCGTCATCCCACCGAGCTGCGAGGATTGCCGGAAGAACTATCAGAATTTGTGGACGAATCATGTCGGGAACTCTCGCCTGAACAAAGCGAGGAAGGAAGAAAATGATTACCCGATGGCAGGACGTTTTCGAGATCAGCCCAGGGCCACGGGGTAGAACGGATATCGTCCAGCAGAGGATTGACACCGGGGATGCTAAGCCCATCCGACAGGTCCCGCGGAGGCTGCCGTTAGCCAAACGGGAGGACGCCGAGAAGATCATCAAGGAGATGGCGATTGATGGTGTCATTGAGCCTTCGAGTAGCCCCTGGATGTCTCCTGTTGTATTGGTGAAGAAGAAGGACGGCACAACGAGATTCTGCGTAGACTACCGCCTTCTGAATAACGTCACCAAGAAAGACAGTTATCCGCTCCCCAGGATTGATGATACGCTGGACACCCTAGAGGGGTGTAAACTTTTCTCTACCTTGGATCTCCGCAGTGGATATTGGCAGGTTGGGTTGAAACCTGAAGATAAAGAGAAGACAGCGTTCTGGATTGGGACTGGACTCTGGCAATTTACGGTAATGCCATTCGGGCTTTGCAATGCTCCTGCAACATTTGAGAGGCTGATGGAAAGCGTGTTAAGAGGTCTCTGTTGGGAAATTTGCCTAGTATACTTAGATGACATCATTGTGCTGGGAAAGTCCTTCGCTCACCATCTGAAGAATCTGGAGAAGGTCTTCGAACGATTGCGTGCAGCGAACCTTAAATTGAACCCGAAGAAGTGTCATCTCTTCCGAAGGCAAGTCAACTATCTGGGGCATGTTGTGTCAGACAACGGAGTTGCCGTTGACCCAGGGAAGATTGCAGCGATCACCGACTAGCCAGTACCTCGAGATAAGCACCAAGTAAGAAGTTTTCTCGGCCTCTGCACCTACTACAGGAGGTACGTGAAAGGATTTGCTAACATTGCAAAACCTCTTACCAGGCTTACCGAGGAAAAACGGACTTTCCTTTGGGATCACGAATGTCAGGCATCCTTCGAGGAGTTGAAGAGCAAGTTGAGTAGTGCTCCTATTCTGAGCTATCCACATCCCGAGGGCAAGTTCGTACTTGACACAGACGCCAGCAACACCGCTATTGGAAGCGTCCTCTCTCAGCCCCAAGATGGAGAAGAAAGGGTTATTGGATATTTCAGTAAAGCGCTCTCGGCTCCGGAACGCAACTACTGTGTCACAAGGAAGGAGCTTCTGGCAGTGGTGAAATGTATAGAGCATTTTCACAAGTGTCTATACGGCAGAAGATTCCTCCTGAGAACGGACCACGCGGCTCTAATGTGGCTGCTACGATTCAAGTCACCAGAAGGACAAGTGGCGAGATGGATAGAGCGCCTTCAAGAATATGACTTTGAATCTGCTCTTCGTGCAGGAACGAGCCACAGAAATGCGGATGCGCTCTCTAGGAGACCTTGTGACGAATAATGCGGGCATTGTTCTCGACAAGAAGAGAAGCAGGCAGCAGTGTTGAGGACAACGGTGGTCATGGACAGTTGGCAGGATGCAGAGGTATCAAAGGCGCAGGACAAGGACCCGGACTTGAAACAAATGAAGCAGTGGAAACTATCAGGGCAAGGAAGACCAACCTGGCAGGATGTTGCTCCAATGTCGAAGAATGTAAAGACTTACTGGGCCCAATGGGACTCCATTCTAGTGGACAACGGGCTGCTGAAACGAGCATTGGAGAACATGGATGGAGATCAGCGCAGACTACAGCTTATCGTCCCAAAGAGTAAAGTGCCCGAAGTACTCAGGGAACTACATGACGGAGCATCTGGCGGCCACCTTGGAGTTCACCGTACATTAGAAAAGGTTCGGGAACGCTTTTACTGGGCAAACCTCAAGGACGATGTGTTGGACTGGTGCAGGCGTTGTGCGACTTGTGCGGCTTCTAACGGATCCATAAGAAGAAAGAAGGCCCCAATGAAGAAGTACAACGTGGGAGCACCGTTTGAGAGAATAGCAATTGACATCGCTGGCCCTTTCCCTGTGACGGATGAAGGTAACCGGTATATTCTCGTGGCCATGGACTACTTTTCCAAGTGGGTGGAAGCTTACGCCCTTCCGAATCAGGAGGCAGTCACGGTTGCGGACGTACTGGTGAAGCAGCTCGTCAGTAGGTTTGGAGTACCCATGGAACTTCACTCTGACCAGGGACGAAACTTCGAGTCTGCAGTCTTCTCCGGGATGTGCGAAGCACTGGGAATACGGAAGACCAGGACGACACCTCTTCACCCTCAATCCGATGGCATGGTGGAGCGCATGAACAGGACTATGGGTCGATATTTGTCCAAAGTGGTCTCCGACCATCAGCGAGACTGGGACCAGTATCTTCACCTGTTCCTGCTGGCCTACCGCAGTTCAGTCAGTGAAGCAACGGGGCAGACTCCCGCAAATGTGGTATTCGGCAGAGAACTTCGGTTGCCTTGTGATCTGAAATTCGGTTTCAAGCCTGATGAGGAAATTGCCGGAGAGGAGTACGTCTCGGATCTACGGAAGCGAATGGATAATATCCACGAGAAGGTTCGCACAAACATCCAGGGAGCCAGTGACAGAATGAAGGAGCGTTACGACATCAGGGCTGAGAAGGGTGGCTACCAACCTGGAGACTTGGTCTGGCTACATGATCCTCGAAGAAGGCGAGGCTACTCACCTAAACTTCAGAACTCCTGGGACGGCCCGTTTGAGATCGTCAAGAGGATCAATGACGTCATATATAGGATCAGGAAGCAGCCTAAAGGAAAACCCAAGGTAGTCCATTTCAATAGACTGGCCCCGTACAAAGGAGACCACGGCCCGACAGAAGACCAGCAGGTCAGGTACCTAAACAATGTCAAGACAAATAACTCAGTTGCTCATACTAAAGTACCAGGGACCCGTGGAGTAACTCAGGTAATCTACAGGGATATCTTCTCGTTACCAGTGGAGTATTCTCTGGCCCATTGCGTTGCCGAAGATCTGAGGACTTCTCGAGGGATTGCAACGGTCTTCAGGAAGAAGTTCGGCGGAACTGAGGAGCTGGAACGCCAAGGACCAAGTGTCGGGAAGGCACTCCATCAGCCGCACGAAGGACGACACCTGTTTTACTTGGTTACCAAGCGTGCCACTGATCAGAAGCCGACATATGACGCACTGCGGCGAAGCCTCGACGACCTTCGGAGTAAGTTTCTGAGACTGCGTGTCACTAAGCTCGCTATTCCGAAGTTGGGCTGTGGATACGACGGCTTGGAGTGGAAGATTGTCAGGGACATGATCGAACAGACATTCGCCACCTCTGGAGTTGCCATATTGGTGTGCACGTTCAACCCCTGGAAAGAAAGTGCGTCTCCATCAGTAGAAGCTCATAAATGCCCGATTTCTCCGGACTTGCTCTGGGGCAGAGCACTTTTAAGGAGGGGGCAGTGTTATGGGCGCCGGCAGGAAGACGGAAGCAAGAGGATTAGCGGCTTAAATCCGTCGGCGGGAGAAGTTAAAATAGGATTAGGACGGTTCTAGATCGTCTTCTTTTGTCGGCAAAGGATTAAGAATATTCCAGAATTGTCTGGCCCCTCCGTGTTCTAGAATGTTCGGCCTTGCCTATAAAAAGACTTCCCTCACCTTGAGTCAGTCAGTCTTAGCCTGAGAGTAGACCAGTGAAGATCAGTGATAAGTGTAATAAGTGAGTGTCAGTGTGATAAACTAGTCAGTGTTGAACCGGCCCGTGTGCTAAGTGTATCAGTGAACTGTGACAGTCTCGCGAGTGTAATAAACTGTTTTTGTGTGTCAGTTTGTCATACTTGGAGAATCTTACGGTTGGTGGACTAGTGAACTGTAAGTGTTAACTATTAGTTATAAATTGTAGTGTAATTTTATAATATTCATAGAAACTATTGTAACTAGTTAAGCTATCTAGAATTAGTAACATCTTATATTATTGTAATAATTAAATAGGAGTTAGGTCTAGATTATAATATTTAGAATATTGTCATTATAAATTTATATTAGTTTAATAATTTAATTGTTAATAGTTTAATTGTATCCTTCTTATCAGTTTTGTTAATAAATATTAGTATCTTTAATTAAGGAATTGTTTAATTCATTTTAATACCCAGTAGCCCGTAACAATATCCCCTCATTATTAAAAACAACAATTTTACTCCTGATTGTTTATAGATTAAAGAACCGACTTAGACATACTGTTTAGGCTATATCATCATTCCTACTTCGAAATTTATGTTTGAACCTTCATTTCTTGATGAAATATAGACATTTCCCATAATTACACTTTTTTTTATATATTATAACTCGCCATTATTTTTATTTTCGAGAACAACCTACAGAATTTACAATGGAAGCAAAAAATACCATCAGAATAGTTAGAAGCAAACTATCTAGGCTCTTGAAACTCTTAAAATCTTGAAACTACAATAGTTTATTGTGTATTCGCTACGCTAATATTCATTGTTTAGCCAGAATAGATTGTTTATTCATTTAATGCTAGCTTATGATACTATTACTACAGTGAGAATCATCAATTAAAATACCCTCCTGGGTTTCCCCCAGCTTCTATATGACGTGAGTAGCCTTAATTGAAGGAAATATAAGGCGATTTAGCGTGATATCTTGAAGATCACCTCCCTGCACAACCTTTGTCCTAGAAACGGTAATGTCTCTTCAATGTAAGTTCAGTTGGAGTAATAAATTTTTCCTGTCCATGAATAATTACGATAGACATGTTAAACGAGTACCTGTCAATACACACGCTCGACACACCATTTCTAAAAGACGGCTTAACAAGTGTCTCACATTTATACCTTTATAGTAATAAATTGTTAATTTATACTAATTAATATTATCGGACTTTACTAAATGTGATGATTAAAAATAATTTTCTTAACGAATATTAAACGTAAAAAGAATATTTAAAATTTACATTGAGTTGCTTTTGAAATCCTACTACGTAAGTTAAGATTTAGTATGTTAACTTTCCATAAGATAATGAATTCGAACATTTCGCCTGAAATTGGCTAATAAGAATAATAATAGAATAGAATTCATGAAAATCCAAATAAAACCTTTTTGGGCTTAGTTTTCCTGCAAGTGTTCTATCACTTTCTTTTTTAGGATTTTATTTAGTTTTTATTAACATTCAAAAACTAAAAACCACTGAAAAATTAATTTGTGTTCTCTTAAACATCTCTTACATCTTTAATATATCCCGAAAGAATGGATAAAATACTGAAAAATTAAATATTTTATTTTATATATCAAGTTATAATTTGATTGCGAAGAAAAATAATTGTTGTCCAAATAAAAGGTAATTGGGTTGTTCATCACTTTGGTTACTGATCTCTTGGTACCGTGTTCATCCTTGCGGAGGATGATAAATTAGCAATTCGATTTATATAAGAATCTGTTAGACTTCATCTTCATTCTATAAAGTGGGTACCATTAGCTGAGGGAAGAACCTGGTGATTGAGTTTGACCTTGACCAAATCCTTATAAATAACCTTTGATATGGGAACAGAACTGCCCCTACAATCTTCTGAACCCGATTACAACACAAACACTCTTCATGTATTTTAGTGTTAGAGGTTTGCTTTTTTTGCTTCTTTTTGTCACGTCGAACAGCAATTTGAACCCACCTTAGTCCGAATGTTTGCCGAGCTTCATAGTCCAACTTGTATCACTGATTATTATTATTAATTATTTTTTAGTTTTTATTATAAGAGCAAAAATAAGAGCACTCAGAATAATAATATCCTCGTTTAGTTTCTTGAGTGTCTGTGGTGAAAGGTGAGGTCTGGCTTTGTCGCTTATGATTATACGTTATTAACCAATGGAGGTTGCTTCTTGTTGCAGTATGCCATATCCCTGCTGTACGATGTGGATGTGATGGTTTCCCCCCTGAATAAGAAAGAGTATAAACGAAATATTTATGAATTCATATGTGTCACCAGCAGAAAATTTCTCAAACCAAGGGCGAATGATCCGGTCGTAATACATATTGCAGCTTGGGTTTCCATATATTCGCGTTTAAACTAGTAAAATAAATACATAAAAATCGTCTGCTTCCAGTGTCGTATTTGATAGTATATTAAACAATGCCAGTTCAATTGAAGGACAGTAAATGCCACAATAAAAGAGAGGATTAATAACAGATCGTTACAATCTTTATATTTTATTTATTTAAAAAACCTTCCTTGTCTTACGGAAATATGGGTTTTAGCAATATTATTCATCACATAATATTAATTATCACACACTAGATAGAGATCTGACCAGCTTCCATTGGCGTTTCAGCCAGTGACGCGGCTGGGAAAAGGCGCAGTGGCCTCCCGGACTCTTGCTTTGCCCTCGTTCCAGGGGAAGAAGCTTAGTTCGGGGACCCCAGGCAATTTGTAATTATGGTATGAATGTGAGAAATTATTTTATTTTCATTACAATTTTCGCAAGTATTTCTTTTTTTTATTATCAGCATGTATATTTTTATTTTATTTATTTATTATAATTATTTTATATGAATCGAACAGCAAGGACCACACGAATATCACGTAAATCTTCTTCACACTCTCCGCCTTCCTTCTACTCCATTACTCTCTCATCTTCCTGGACTGTTCCTCAATTTTATTTTATTGAATGATTTTATAGCTATTTAGCGCTATTACTTATTGCCTAAAAGTGGCATATATATATATATATATATATATATATATATATATATATATATATATATATATATATATATATATATATACATATATAAAATAGAGATCGTTTTAATATGTAAACATGTAAACATAGACCTCGTAAACAATAGTCCTCTAATCCCACTTTTTAGGAATAATAAAATTTCATATTTAGTGACCCACTAGTATTATTTATGAATTAATATACTAGTAATTACTATGTACGTTACACATCGATATACCTTATTCCGAGATTTTTACAATTCCTGTCATTCTTCCAAATCGAAAACCCATGAGCCCTTAGAGAAGATAATATAAAAGTCGATGTTACACAGACATCCATCTCAAGAACAAGAGGGCTCATTCCCCCGCACAGGGATGTGTAGCCAAATCGTCGGCCCAAGATAGGGAGTCCCTTTAATGCCTTTTCGATAGCGACTCGCATTACCGAAGCCAGAGCAGGGCTGCCTCTATCCTGATTCATGCGCGGGGGTTCTCTCTTCATAATCTTTACATCAATAAATAAGTCCCTTATAAATATTGTCCGGTGTAGGTAGATATTTTTAGAAGGGTGGTTTATACCAGGAACGGTCCTTCCGATATTCATATTTTATAAGTTTATATTAACCGAGTTACTATTTTCGTACTAAATATATTTTATTCGATATAGCTGGTATTTTAATTTAGCTGGGACGTCTGTTATTTTATATTTTATTCAAAAAACATGATAAATATATTTGTTGGTTTTTTAAACTGATGCCTTAAACCTATTTGTCATTTACGCCTAATTCCAATTGAGAAATATATTATTTATTTATTTTTATAATTATTATAGTCCTTCTTTAGCAATAATTTCCATGATACCGAAAAAAGCAAATAAGATGGGGGATTAAGTAAATCTTGTAAGAGATTATTACATGAATGAAAGATAAAAAATAAAACGAAATGGAAAATATTAATAAATAATAAGAAAAAATACTAAATATGTTATCGTGGGCTGGATTCGATCTACGAAATAGTTTAATAATAAGGGTCGGAAAATAAAGTTCAGAAATTACTAACTTAAGCATTTTTACTGGAAGACGATACCATTTCTTTTACAACATAATCTTCTTGATGACAACATTAAAAACACAGTACTTTATTTAATATTGCAAGGTTTGATTTAAACATCACAACTTGTAAAACAAAGAAAATAGTAAATAAAAAATAATACTTGAGGCGTTTGGTTTCAAAATTGGGTACGTCCATTCTTTTTACAAAACTATGTATAGATATTGTTTAATTATATTGATTAAAGTGATTTGTTTTTAAAATGTCTATTTTATTTTTTTTTAATTCCTTAGGAAAATAACATATTAAACATATTTTAATTTTAAATTGGACTTAAAAACAGAGAAGATCATGAACAATTAGCATTAATTATTGGTTGAAGTGAATTGTCAGCAAAATATCGAAATATAAAAAGCATAATCAGCACTGCAAAATGTTGATAATGGATGTAACCGGTTTTGAAACCAAACGCCTCATTTCAACTATGCATTAAAGTACACGTTTCAGGCTACTGCAACACCTACTATAGAAACGGTCTTGTATCACAATTAATTACAAAAGACTCATATACATGACTATCGTAAGACCTATTTGGACTTACGGAGTAGAGCTTGGGCTCCACTAAGCCATCGAATTACTCTCGTATCCAATCCTTACTTTCCTAAATCTTAACTGCTCCTTAAGCATCGATTTAATGTTATGATTTCCGGAATCATCTTCTCAGATTTTATTGAGAAAAAGCTGCTGATTCTTGGAAATTATATTTTTACAAAATCATATTTCAACTTCATATTCATATAGTCAGCCCATATCGCAAAATCATATGGTAAAAATTCATATAGTTTAAGCCAAGGACTTAATGTGATATTAAACAAAAATAGTTTGGTTAAAAATCAATTGAAGGTAATATGCAATTTAACAATTAAGTTCGTCAAAAATATCCAAGATACTTATTATTGATTACTTGAATCCTGGGATAATTAGTTAAACAACTTACCTATTCTCTGATAATCAATAGGTTTTGTCACTGATTCGAAGGTGAGACGACATCCCAAAGGTCTTGATTGTCCAGGTCGGAAAGCATCCCTCGGTACCAGGTATGGGTTCCAAATCCTTGTGGATGGGGTCTTGGGCTTAGGGCAGAAGTCCGTTGGAAGAATGCTCTGGTCCTCCTTTGGACCCTCTGGAAGAATTATTTTTAAAAAGTCACTCTAACAAAATTTTTATGTTTAAGTAATAAAAATACTTAGATTCACATAAGTTGTATGTTAATCTCTTTGATTAAAATACATCTTAAAATAATTTGGAGTTATAATAAAAGAAAAAAATATTTTTCAGTATTGTATAGCTCTGACGTAGTCCATTTTAACTCTATACCATTCCATTTCCACACCCAGTCTCATTCCTAAATAAGTCTAGATTAGCGATTAACATAAAAAATAGATGTTTACGACTGAATAGATCATATGAACTTTATTTCATATGTTCAACTAAGAATGAACTTTTATTTTATAAGACTTTTCTGAAACCTAATTGTTTTTATGTTACAAGAACAGTTGGAGATAGGGACATCAAATGTGTTAGACAAATATTATCGTACCCAACAACATTAAGATTTGGATTGCGGGCTATAGTTTTTGTGCTTATTTATTATTAGATTTAATGCTTACAGTTAAAATTTAAGTCTGGAGTTCGGTTATTGCATTGACTCTTTCTAATTATCCCCTGCAAAATCTTTTAAATCGCTCTGAAAAGTATTCTTAGTACGCAGGAACTGCCTCAAACTTATATATAATTTATACTGTATAATTTGTACTGACCTCACTAATGTTCTTGCCTATTTACATCCGAATGTTCACTCTTTCAGATTAAGCCTACTCATCGTTCTAATTATCAACAGACACAGTTTTTTAATTTATCGGGGTTCCGAGATGTTTTATAAAATTACTATTGGGGATTGAGTAATAATCAGCCTAATGAAGTCCTCTAACTATCTTGGCCACTGATTTCCAGCTTGCAGCATCAACTTCGTCATATATAAGTTTGTCTTGTCTATCCATCCGGCATCAGGTCTCCCACTTTGCCACTAGCCAACTATAGTTGCATTCACAGGTGTGTAGAAGAGATCGAGCTACACACCTTTCCATTATTCTAGTTTTCGAATCATGAGATTTTGAGGGTCCAGTTTTTGAGAGGAATTCTTTATCGGACCCTTTCCTCCATGAGCCTAACATCTATCTTCAGTTTTCGTACAGAGGACATTCAATTCAAATTTCTCAATTCCGCTTTCCAGGGTGCTGTTTATAGTCCAAGTATCGCAGACATGCATCAGAACTGGCTTTATTACAGGATTGTGTAACAGTAGATTTAGATCTGCAGATTTTTTTTTTTAATTTCTTAGAAAGAGAAGTGAAGAAAAACACTTTATTGAAGCATTACAATTTGCCTGATGAGGGCAATAAGTAATGGTGCTATGTAGCTTACAATCATTCAATAAAAAATCAATGATATAAACGAAATAAATGCATAAATAAATATATACAAGCGAAAAAATATATACAAAAATAAAGTAAAAAAAATATATATATATAATAAAAAAAAATAATAATAATAAATAAAACATAAAAGAAATATACTGTACACATTCATACTCTATTTACAATTTGCCTGGGGTCCCCGAACTGAGCTTCTTCCTCATGAATGAGGGCAAAGCAGGAGTCCGGAAGGCCCCAGCCCCCTTTCCCAGCCGCGTCACTGAGAAAGAGAAGTACCGTCTATATCAGTCAGTTGATCATCTGCTATGTTATTGTGGAGCCGAAGTATTTGAAGCCTTCTACTCCAGTGAAGGATTGCTATGCTTGATGCTTCAACCTTAGACCTGTTCTTACATCAAACGCTCGAGACATACAACCTTGTATCATTTAGGATTGTTTGTACATGCCTTCATCAATCTCATTGACTTTTCGGGAATACCCAGCTCATGATCTTCCATAGTTAGTTTCAGTTCACAGAATGATAGGATGCTTTGAAGTCGACAAATAGGGCGAACATATCACGTTCTAATTCCCATCATTTGGATCTATTCCCAAACTTCCCAGCTTCCCTCAATAATTCAAATACATCTGCTTCCAATATTACAGCACTTTCGCTCTGTTTTTCTCCTTGTAAATCATTTAATGATCACAGTTTCTAAAGTTCGGCTAAAAACCAATTATCATTACACATAATTACACCATTAGTTTAGATATTCTTATTATATTAATAACACATAATAACCAGATAGCATTCCTGTCAAATACTTATTTTACTGCATACAAGGAAGTAAACAAATATGTTTTTACCACTTTAATTGACGGAACGATATAATTTATAAAACAAAATCCTTATAATTTATAAATACAAAAAGTACTTAATTACTTTTACCTGGCGAAAAATCGTCTTGGTATATGGATTTTACTCCTTTCAAATATGTAAAAGCTTCGGGATCAGTCTGGGAATGTAAAATAATTTTTTAAATAAATATTACAATAAGAATTTAGGGAAAATATAGGATGTATTATTAGAATTTTTTTTTTCATAATTATAAAAATAGTAAGAAACCATTAAAATATTACTCATTTTCATTTTTAAATTATAGTATCTAAGAAAATAAAAACAATATTCAACTTAAGGCTGGTAAATTAAAGGTAAAATGTCACTATGCAATACGGAAAATAAAAATAAATAACAATGTTTACGCAATAAATTAATGAGACATTATCACTATAATGTATTTCTGGCAGAGTAAATTTTTGAAAGTTAGCCATTAACGTCATGTATACACAGCTTCTGTTGGTTTTAAAGAATGAAGTAAATTTATAATCACTTTTCTTACTAAAATTTAAAAGGTGGTAGAAAATAGTCCGGGTTGGGGTAGAAACAATAATTCCTTAAATGGTTTATATTTTGATTATTTATTTTACCTCTGCCCGAACTGTTTTCTTACTCATGTTTATACGGCCAATTAATAATTATTTAATATAATTAATAAGATTTAATCATAATTAATCAAGAGATCTAGATGTATTATGATAAGAACTTATTAATAAAACGCTTTTATTTATTTTTGACCATTTAGGGACCTTAGCTTTCCCTCATGTCTTTCATTACCTACCGTAGAAGTTTTCAGTAATTTTCACCACTCTTCCCCGAACCAGGGGAGAGAGGAGAAAAGTTTGATAATTTTATACGAAACAATGAAATATTTCTTTGTAATCTTTTTCATTTGGTCCGTTAAAAGTTTGCTGACCCTTGAGAAGTCGCCGGCCCTTCGCAATCAGAAACTTTTATCAAACCGAGAACGAGTCGACTGATTAGTTAAGTTCTTCTCAAAGTGGCAACAATAAGAACACGTAATCCAATAATATCAATTATTATTGAAAAGTTATATTACAATTTAAGATGAAGGCATTGTTTATTTTACTGTAGGCACATAATACTGTCGATAGCAGCACTGGGTATGTTGCTAATTTCATGGTATTTATATGGCCTAACCGTTTTTTTCCATATTTAACACTTACGGATTACTTTGCAACTTTATTTAGTTCTTCTGGTGGATTTTTCTCTGCCTCCAATATACTTTCATCCGTTCACTAGCATACTATGTATAGTATGTATTTTGTAATCCTCTGTCTAGCCTTCTTCATCCTGAAACCCTTTCAGATCTTTCAATCTACTTCCAAATTCATTTCTTTCTAGCATTTGAAACTCTGTAATATTCAAGTTTTCAAAATCTTTCTTTGCTTCTTTGTCCGTGGTCTTCATTTTTCAAAAAAACCAAGTATGACCAGTTTCACCTGGTAACCATATGAGCGTACTACCATCTGGTGCCATCTGAATAATGTTTTACCTCATCGAATTAATACATATCCATTAATGACCAATGCTCAAATAACACAATAAAGTGAACTGGGATAATTGGAATGATTAACATTTAATTCATCAGAAAAGTGGTTGACTAACTTGCTTGCTTTATTTGTAGAGTTACACCAGATAACACAGATTTTTTAGTAATAATATAATAAAAACAAAAATATCGTATTATTATAAATTACAATGAAAGTATAGTCCATTATTATCTATCGTCAGTAGCCATCTGCAAGTCAATTTTTCGGGATGGTTGTGAAAGAACTCTTGGACCGCAATTTCAATCTAGCCACCAGAAACAAATTCGTGAAGAATAACAACTTAAAAATTCTAAGAAACGCAGTGCATACTCTTTTTAATTGCCCCTTTAGGAAAAGCAGTTTGACCGTGATGTTTACTCACGAGTATTTGGATTTTGCCCCTCTTTTCACCACAGGACAATCATCCCATAAAATCTCATATCAGAAGGGGTTTTCAATTAATTTTCACAAATTTCTATCTGTTTAGCTGATTTCTGGGGAGTAAGTTCGTGAGGGACGACATCAAGACCTACCCCACTTTTTCATCTTTACAATGGAGCTTAGATGGCGACTAACAGTATTTTACGACACACCGCACTCCCTGGCAAGTGACTTGTGAATGGATTTGACTCAACAGCTTCCTGCAGAACGTCATCAATATCCAGTAATGGTCACCCGGAGCCTTATTTCATCCAACGTCGTATCTCTAATGCTAATTATTTCAAACCAACACCGCGCATTGGCGAAGGACATCTTCTCCTCCTATTTAATAATTTGACGAGTGGCCGTTTCAGTGGCTCTTCCATAATAATAATAAAATAATTAATTTTTTTCCCAATAACGAATTAGATTTACGAGAATTCCGTTTCTTCTTTGAAACAAATAACTGAACTGAGGATTTTTTTGAAGAAGTTAAATGGGATTAATAAGATAAAAGAATGATATAAAGAGATTATTAAGTTTCGGCAAATATTAAATAGGATTAAAATATTTACAGTCCTTTGAAATCTTGAATTTGAAAAACCAGTCATTTTTTTATACACCCTATTAGTACCTAAAATAGATTAGGTATAATTTTTATAATAAATAAAAATTAGATGGATTATCAAGAACTAGTGGTTTATAACAACCCTTGTAGGGAATGGATTAAGCTATGTATAACTATATACATATTTACAAACGAGCTGTCTAGTTTTCTATCTCCCCATCAAGGATATCCAATATATAGAGGCTGAGTGAAACACAGAAGATTATCTAGATCCCTAAGGGTTCATTCAGGGATATTAGTAGAATAAATAATTTTTTTGTCGGTAACAGAAGAGTCAGTTAGCAACCTAAGTACTGAGCTACCCCACTCAATATATTTGTCTACGAATATTCTTAAATTTAATTTTTTTCTATTTTCTATTTGATATGAATAAAAAGTACCATAGTATAGTTCTAAGTATACTTTTCTTTATTCAATTTTTCTCTACTTCAATGAAGAAACAAGGAAAATACAAAACGAAACATGCAATTGCTCTGCTGTAGTAAAATTTCCACACTTGAAGAGAGGCTGGGGTGTGAGAGTAAGTATTATAGTCTGTAACTATTTCTTTTCTCGTCTCACTTGTATGAATTCTGAACGCCATTAGTACAGTCTAATGTGGATGAATGAAGTACACATATTTACTGTGGGAATTTTGGTGAAAAGAAGATGCATGCGGAACTCCTTTATTACAGTTTAGATAAAGGTCCAGGTTATGATATCATAACTCCAAGATGGTCCCCTTACATCAGACGAAAATATATTCACAAAACCAACATAATTTCCTTCCAAGGATTTCGTTAATATACACTAAAATAAATAAATTATTTTCTATTGTTAATGTCCTAAGGATTCCCAATTGCGCTGAATTTACCGTTCTTAGGAATTTAGGCACATGTTGGCCTATATTTTTGTAGTTATCCCTCCCTGGACATGGTTGAAGTAGTGTATTATGCCTCTGCGACTTGAGCGTGGATGTTAAGATTCACTTGATCTTAGGGTGCGCTCTCATGATAAATAATACAAATGGTGAAAATGAAAATAATGAAGATAGGTTTATGTATAATATACTATTATACAGGTATTCCATCTGTAGAAATTTCTATTTACATATAACACATATTACAATTATCATTAGTTATATACATAAACCAATAAAAAAATATATGCTTTTTTGCGAAATATGATCTTATCCTCGTCACGCAAAAAATAGTCCTTTCTACTATTACAAGGCAAATATAGTCATTACTACACGTTACTAGAATTGACTCATGGGGGGGGGGTTAACCCCCACCAGTCAACCACTCCTACATATTTCTCCCTTCAATAAAGATGCCTCGTAATATAGGTATAATTTATATTATACTATAGTCATGTAGCTTCAAATTAAATAAATAGATTATAATTTTTTATAAATGTTATTTATTTTATAAAAACAGTTTATTCATTAAAATAACTGTGTTTGCACTTTCTTTGTTGTGTTTTTGACATTATTGACTCTTACTTCTGTAATCCCTCAATAATAACTTTGAAAAAGTAAAATCCTTTAAATTTGTATTTCTTTTAAATTTTTACTTACATTTTTTTTAAATTTCTTCTAAGCAATAGGGGGATTACATCCCCAATAAACCCCCCATCGTTACGCCTACGAATATAGTAACAGTAATCTTATCCTTAACGAGACAAAATACACCTACTTCTTCAGAAAGAATTTCCGGCCTAGGATCGTCCCTGGTGTACCTCTTCTGTCTGCAAATACAGAACTGGGCAGCGCACCCGCATGGCTGAGCAGACAGATCTTTGCAGTGCTCTGGGAATGTTGGGAATGATACTACCCTGATAAAAAAAACAATAGCAATAATATATAATTTGCATAAAATCCATTTATTGTTAAAACTATTTTTGGGAAATATTTTATCTGATTTAGGGCCACCAAAATCATTTTGAATATATTTAACAACAATCTTGTTCTTCAGGTTGTTATGGATCCATCATTGATTCCTATCCATTACAAGGTGTCTTAAGAAACTTATCCGTTTTCGTTAAAGCATTAGAATTGTGTCATCGTAGTTTAGTTTTGTTTTAAAGTGAAAAACTGATGGTTGAAGTGAATGAGAAATATGATTAACTAATTAACAAACTGAGAAAATCGTGATAAACTTGTTACTAAAAAGGTCACCAGCGTTCCTTTGTGTTCATACTTCTTACAAACCCGGAAGAAGGCATGCAGATTCAGTCGAAGCGTCTGAGTTTATTACTATTTACTCAATTAACCTTTTCTTCCATATTTACACGGTAAACTAATAATTATTCAAAAAGACAATAGTTAAAAATCAATCAATGGAATTTTAAAATATTTTCACACAATAAGATAGACTAAGAATAAGATTTTATTTTACGTTTAAAGTTGCAGTTAGACTCGTCATCCCTTTTCCCTGATGAGGACCTAAAAATTTTGCCTAAAAGTAGACACAAATAAAATAAGTCTAGCTCATTTTGTGTAATTTATTCACTGCCCTCTCATACCATCATTTTCATTCTTCTAAGACATGTCCAGTAAACCATTTCTGCATGAATTAAAAATCTTTTTTTTTTTGAGCATTGGTTCTAAAATGAATACGGGTGTTAAAAACCCCTCGAGATTTTTATATAAATTATTACAAAATTGGTACAAAATTATTTTTAAAAAAGTCATGTTATATGTTATGTATTATTATGCCTATTTAATATCCTTACTAATGCTAATAATATCCATATTTTGATTTTAATCGCATTTTGGCGCTATTCAACAACAGTGTTAACAAGATACGACAAATAATGTAACCTCGTTAATTTCTTATTCGGTCCTGAGTGCAGGTCGCGGGTTAATTACCTAGCTATAATATTTATGGCTCATATCAAATTGGTATATGGCGATCGATAGGCGTGGTATATTGTTGTTTATAGAACGACATTGTTAATTGTAGAATTCATTATTCCTACCTGCCTATTCTACTGTCTTTATTAATAATATAGGTCGGTTCTGTATTATTATAAATTTACAATACATTCTTATAATTATTGATAATATACTCTTCCGTTGGTTATATTATTAATTTAGCTATCTTCCGTATTTCAAGTATCTTAATTCCAAATAAGCTTCAGAACGTTTTTAAAATAGTAGTTTTTTTAGAATATCGGTTCTATGCAAATCTTAAATGTATATATAAATATTTTTATTTTGAAGGTAATGGATTTGTCCTGACCGGGATTCGAACCCGGGTTGCATCTCTAGTGCATTGCTCTTAATCACTAAATTACCCGGGGTCGTAGTTTATTTCTCTTCAAAATAAAATATTTAAAAATAATCACCATCAAAAGAACTATAAATAAAAATAAATTTTAAATGTATGTAGATGAAAAGGTATGGGACTGAATCAAAATGAAAATGGTTAGTAGAGTTAAAATGGACTAGGTGATTGGATCTGTAAAGAGGTAATGGATTCCGAATAATAATTAAGAAAAATATTATAAATATACTTGTTGAAATTTTGTTACCTTAACACTTTCTGTTTTTGTTTTTTAATTACTTATTAAATTTAAATACTGATGAAAATCATCAGCTTACGATTCCAAAATTTTAATCTATGTATAAGTATGTTTCGAGGATAGCTGTCATACAAAAATGTTAATACATTTACAATCGATATGTTAATATTTCAGGCCCAAATTTAACTGAAGAAGGATACCGATTAAAATAAAGAAAAATCACAGAAAACATCTCTAACCTGACAGCAGACTTTTGTTTTATGTGACTAAATATTAAATCAATCTAAGATTACTCCTTGCTTACATGCCAAAAGTCAAATCAAATGGATAATCAAGTTGAAATAGATTTACAAAAAGCCAACACAGAACGAAGTGATGTTATAGACGAAAAATTCTAAACAAGGTAATATAATGAGGATAGTTGTGCCAGAGAAGGAAGCATTGAAGAAACAAGGAAATAAATTGACAAATGAGAGAAAAAGAATACATGGAAAAAGACGAAGGAATTATGGAAGAAACATCACTTCAATGCTTTGTAGGATCCTCCTTGGTCCAATTGCAATAAATATCTAGATATATATGTATCTATGTATTGAATAAAAATGTATTGATTGATTTAAAATATGGATTGTTTTATTATTCCATGCGTTTTATCGTTTATACATTATATTTAGCATTTTAAACTGTAATATCGAAACAATCTTTCCAAGGTGTTTTGGAAAATAAAAATAAAAACCTGATAATACACTTTTTTGTACAGTGCATTTAGGATCAAAACAAGTAAATTCGAAATGGCAAAAAATGACTATCACATTTTTTTACACTAGTGTAGTCAAGCAATGTTGTCTAACACAATTACTTATCCGCCTTATTTCTTATAGTTAGTTTTAGTACGTTTATCAACGTGAAGTTTCGGGAGGAATTGCTTGTCTAAACTAGTGATAAGTGTGAAAAAGTCAATTTTTGAATTTTGATGTTATCCGTTTTTGATCCTGATCGCCTCATATAAAGTTTTAACTTAGGATTGTATAATTTCTTCCCTAAATAAACATAAAACTATTCCAATTTATTATAATTATGCAATGAAAAAAATGTATATATTTTACATTTCTTTGATCAACACCAAATCAGGGAGCGGAGCTCTTTGGTAGAGCGCTGAGTTGCCTTGTCTCAGTTCAAATTCCGCTAGCTGACAAATTTTTATTTAATCAGTTAGGTGTCGGAGATCCTATGGGATAGAACTCTCCTGGAGCACATCCAGCCTCTGTAAAGTGGGTACCCAAAATAAGGGGGGAAAATCTAGCGGTCGATCTAGGAGCGTGATCTAGGACAATTCATCCCTTCTCAACCGTTGTCCAAGCAACAGTACAGTCTCTACTATTTTCAGAACCTCAGACTATTCATGGTCTGCAGTGGTACAATTTTTTTCCTACTTAACATCAAAATTCTTTTGTTTTACATTATATAGCAAAAACAAGCTTTTTATTTTCCAAAAAGAACCAGCACTCTATAGACACGCCTCGGATAACTTAAAACCATAGAATTGAAGAATTTAATAAGCTTATAGACTTGTTTTCTGGTCCCATTTTAAATCAAATCATTCGGAAAATTTCAGCTCTCGATGTAAAATCAGGAGCAGGCGGAATTGAGCTGTAAGACAGGGGGCTGTTAGAACCTTCAGGGTATTGAACATTTTTCACGGAATTAATAAAGTCTTCAAGTCTTCAGAAAGTTTTCAGAGCCGATGAGATAAGGTTGATAAATGGAGAAATATTTATTAAGGTTGGAAAGGGCTTGGTGGCAGGTCTCTATTTCATCCTTACAAAACATTTTATTCTCCCTTGATGTTTTCGTTCTTTCTTTTTTATTTTTTAAATACGAATTCAGTTTATATTTTTGTAAGGGCGTTTTATTTTTTAATATTAGTATTGTTTTAGTACTTTATGGTTTATATATATTAATATATTTTGACTGGGTCTTTCAACTAACTACTTATGCAACTAGCATAATTTTATTAGATAAGAGATATCTAGAGTGTGTCGTTTATGTGTGTAGATATGTACATATATTTATACTTATAGGCATATAGAAACGAATGTGTGTATATCACTCTCAATAGTCCATTGGATATAGACAGATTTTTCACTCCTTCAACTTCCTAACAAGACTGATTAAGGCTGGCTGTCGTTCCACCATGCAAATAATGCTTCATAGCAATGAAATGTGTGACCTCTATTTATGCTCCCTTAAATAATACTTCCATTTTAAACGACAACATCTCGAGGAAATATATGCCAATTGCCAATTAAAGAAGTAATAAAATGACACACTGATGTTTGGGTGTATATATAAATACAATTTTTATTTATTCACGAGCAGTAGGTATCGCAGAACTGTTTTAGTTTTTAGGTTTGGTGAAATAGGTCGAAGTTTAGATGCAGTAGTACATTATGATTACAACACACTTTAATACCCATTACTTCAGAGGAAGAAAATGGTACATACCTTAGCGTCCATCAAAATGTAATCTATAATTGGTTGTTGAACAAATCAATAAGACGAATAGTAAGAACACGGCTTGGCGAACCTGAAGACACCCTCCCGACATTACCAATCTCTGCCCAAAAATCTCCGACCATGAACCACCACCCAAACGCAAATCCGCTAGATCATCGACGCCTTAGAACATCCCTTTTTATTACAAAGACTTTATTGGTTTCTTCTAGTTTAGACCGTTTTGATAAATTTTTCGCCAACATTTCGCCAGCCATGGTGCTGACTTCTTCAGGGCAAGCCTATTAAAGCTTATTCTCATTTCAGCCCTAACGGTCTAAACCAGAAGAAACCAATAAAGTCTTTTGTAATAATAGTGGCCTTGGAAATCTAAAAGAGTAGCCCTTTTTATGTTTAACAGTTGGACCAGAACTTATTAATTGGTGCAATCTACTATATGCTCCAGTTGTCTCATTTGTTTCGGACCGAATATTTTAGGAAACACCTTATTTTCAAACTGCTTAGGAAGTTGTTCAACCTTCATCATTAGCGTCCACATTTCACATCCTTAATGGGCAATTGAAAGGATAATCGTTTTATCGATCTAATTTTTAAATTTCGAGGCAACAAACGCTAGCTTAGCCGAGGTAAACAAAATAATAGTTCTCAACTTTTACTTCTTGCCCACGCTTTTATTTCTTCTTTTATTTCGTTAGGTTATGATAAGAAGTATGATAGAGTAATATGCACTTTCTGAATACCTTAGTTTTGTATTTTTTACCTATCCAAAGGTCAAGGATATAACAGATATAATTTATTCGACCCATGATCCATGTGAAACCGCACACTGTCCTCTATAATGTTGGACAAGTACTAAGTCTAAAAAACCGTCTGCACAACTTAGAAACAGTACTTTCCCTACCAACTGACTTTTGATGGGTTGAAAGTTAATGATTTTTGTTTTTCATTAGACTGTTGGATAGTAGTTGTTATCGATTTATTTGCCTAGCCATTTATTGAAGGTGCCAATATGGCCCTTCTTAAACTTATTACTGTAACAGGAAATACTACACATCAGTTCATCATAGGAAATCATTACTTACGGTAAGGGTTTTTTATATATCGCCGGCCAAACGTAATCACATTCATAAATGGATCTGTACAATGCTTTCACTTTGTCTGCCATACTTCATACACCGCAACTTTTGTAAAATGTGTTCTTGGCTTGATTCTAGTTTTTGTTTACAAATATTTTTAATAATAAAGTCAAACAACTGTAGCTCAGGTTATCATTTGAATAATGAAAAAAAAAATGAATCTGTGAATTTATTGTTGCTTATTATTAAAAATTAATAAACATAAGTAAGAAATCAAACAGTGGTTATCCAAAGATTCTTTTTTTTCTCCGAACCAAGGAAAACATCGGATGTTGTACTAAGGATTCCGAGTGCAAATATAACCTTCATTTTTTATTCATAGCATGTAGTAGGGAGAAGACGAAGACAAACAAAGAGGAAGCTCATTAAAGAGGAAGAAGGATAAAATGAATGATCTATATTTGCCCGCATTAGAGCGACCTCCTCTTGAGAAGTCTTTAAATAATTCCCTTATTCAGGAGGAGATTCATGTCCCTTTAAACACTCAGCTCTCTCTCTCTGGTTAAATCTATTGTAAACAATAAGTGTATATTGTTAAAATATTTAGTATGATAATAAACAATAAATTTGTTGTTACTACAGGTACGTTTAGAATTTTTTTACGCCTAAACGGTTTCACGTCCCTTTGGGGAATTCCACATATTAATTATTTTAAATAATAAACATTAATGTGATCGTCACAGCCAAATTAAATAATCATGATAAATTTTATCATCATGACTAATTAAAGTAAATTAAAACTGAAAACGATTAACTGTAACCCGGAGAATAGAAGACCTTGAGGACGCCCAAGAATGTCATACCTGGACTATAAAAAATGCTTATGCATGGTGTTCAAACCTAGACCACACTTATGGTTAAGGCTGCATGGAAGTTATGGAGCGGTTGGTGGTACTAGCATGGATTATCCAAGACTTTTATTAGTTTTACTATTTAGTAGTGATTTGCGCAGTCCGCTTTTGTTTTTCCTTTTTTTTTAAACGGCTCTGACATGATTATATTTCGAATATTGGATTGAAGGACACGTATTAAACTAACTAATTCCTAACAGATAGAGAAATATATTTATATGTACCTTGTATGAACATTTCCTTGCCATTGTAGTGTTAAGATTAGTTAGAGTACTGTACGTACAATTTATTGTAAGACTCAGTATTCAAATTATGATCAAGAGATGATATGAGACAAGCACGGAAGAGTAACAACGAAAGAAAGACTTCTTGGAAACATTCGCAGCTATACAATAAAATTGTTGTTTTCTGTAAATTAAATTGCCTTGTGTAAATCTGTACTACTAGAAATCGAATGAGGTTACCTTTACTAAGCACTATTCTTGAAGTATTGAATGTTTTGAATACTTTCGGATCGTCTTCTCCCGGACTTTCGGGTTTTTCAGATTCTCACATGGCTAGGTACGGGGTTGCAGAATGCAGTTTTATGAACTTGGTACAAGTACAATCCTCAATGTCCATGTTATGGAAACAACAAGCACAAATTGCTGTCTGTGTTAGTGTGTCTAAATACTTTCACTGTAAGACAAGAAAAGATTCATATAATGTACGGAGTATGAAAATACGAGTTGAAGAAGAAGACGGCAGTAATTAATTGAATAGATGACGAACATTGAAATACTAATTATAAATTTACAACCTAATTACTTAAACTTGGGTTCAGTAGGCTGCTCTGTTTCTTGGACAACGGTTTGCAGTGATTTGTCCCAACCACTAGGTTTTCCCCCCAATGAAAGGTGTCCGCTTTATAAAGGTTGGTTGAGCTCCACGATCGGTTAACTAAATCCCTGGTAGTTGACATTTTTAATAATTAATGTACTATGAAACCGGATCATTCAGCATAGCGACTCTACACTCAACATACTAAATGTTTCCTTTACTTTAGAGACTTTGAAGGCTTCACGAGTTGGATTCCTATTGTATACCAATCTAAAATAATAAGACGAATGCATCTATAACTGATCGATTAACGATTCCTTATACTCCTTTCAAGCACTTTCCAGACCTTTGTTAAAAAAAAAAAAACTGTTTCACTTCTGTAGACTGAGAGTGAGCGATATTAATCATGCATACATGATTATTGGTAGTGTAAAGTTTTGTATATTTGTTATTAAATATAAGGAATTAAACGATTCACAAATAAACGGAATTAAAGCAGTTAATTCCAAGAGGAGGGGCTTATATAGAAATAACTACCCCGCTCCCTATCTGGCTCGACTCCCTTATCCAAGGGCAATAAAGGCACTTAAGGGACTATGAGGGAATTAATTATTATCTTAGCTTCGATCCGGTGAGAAGTTATCTATATCACTCCTGGCTCGGGGGGAGATCAAGAAAGCTTAAAGCAAAATAGGGCCGGGGCGGGGCTTAAATCCACTTTAGCGCCCAATTAAATAAGAGAAATCCGATGGGACTTTGTTATTTGTTTTAAAAGTTCCATCTCCAGTGGAATTGAGCCATCCTATTTGCTGCTAAATATTAGTATAGCCACTAACGGCCTAAATTAGTTTACAGTCCCCTCTACTTGGATTGGAATAAATAATGTAATCACCTACTATCAATGAGTGTCATGGAAACCAATCAGGCTGGATATTGGAATTATAACTTGGGTTTTTTCCCTAAGGTACTATGGATCGCGTTCATGTCTACTAGTTCTTTCATACCACTGTTTCCTTCGCACAAAACTCCTTCATCCTCAACATGCGTTCCCTGGTTTGTTAGTTTCTTTACTTAACGTAACTTTACTCTTCTAGCTAATCAGGCTATGCTGTAGCGGAAGGCATACATTTTTACTATCTACGTATAATTAGGATAGGGATCTATAACGAGTAACTGATACCGCACAGGCCCTCGGCCGGGATTGGAACCCGCAACCTCTGCCTTTCCGTAACAGTGCCCTACCATTTGAGCCACCAAAGCCGCCTGCCGGCAGATGACAAATCTTTTCTCTTTTTTTTATTTTTTTTTTGCGATGAATACACTAGAACGAATGTTCTTTGAACATTGATTTAATTTTAGGAACTTATTGACTTACGTCATATTCCTATTTATAAATAAATTAAATTAATGTTCAAAGAACATTCGTTCTAGTGTATTCATCGAAAAAAAAAATTGCGAGAACACGAGGACATGGGATCGGATAAGAGAAAAGATTTGTCCTCTGCCGGCAGACGGCCTTTGTGGCTCAAATGGTAGGGCGCAGTCACGGAAAGGCAGAGGTTGCGGGTTCCAATCCCGGCCGAGGGCCTATCTTTTCTCTTTAAAAATAAAAATATTTAAAAATCAAAAAATTGACCAATAATTATAAAAAATTATGAATACTATTTTAATTTCCTCATATACAAGCAGCATATATTTAATATATAAATAAATGTTATGATTATTGATAAAGGGTGAAAGTGGCACGGTACTGTTTTACGCTCCCTCCAAAGCAGATCTAACTACAGAATTTTTACTCCCTTTAAAGATTGCTAAGGTCACTTGCTTGACTGCGAAAGCGCGATCATTGGCATAGTAAGTAGGTTGTTATGCCAACCACTACTCCACAGGTGACCTTTTATTTTTCCCTTCTTGCCTCAATCAAGGCTCCAGTCTTTTTTTCTTTTTTTTTTCTTGAAAATCTTGTGGTTACCAGTTTTTTCAGCGAGGTATACGGTTCTCAGTATCGGGCACTATTACATTAAATTCGTCTATGATTTATCTGTTTCCTTAATCCATGTACTGTTTGTCCATTACCAATTGTCATATATGTTAGAATTTAACTGGAGGTGACCATTAAAGGGGTATCTTATTACTATAGTTCTTTATTTTTAATTTGGACCATTTTTGTTAGAGCGAAATAACAGACTTTTTTCTTGTATAAATTCCACTTGAAAACGTAAGGCTTGTAGCCAATTCCATTTGGAACAAATTGATAACTTGTTTTAATTTTGTACCACCCTTAGAAACAAAGAGTCACGCTAAAATATAATAATGTTTTTGCTCAGAAGGTTAAAAAAAAAAATAAAAAAGATCGGTTAACTGTTTCAGAAAAACAGTTTTTTTCTACCTGAAAAAATGCTATATTTTCTGAAGAATTTTTTTCTAAGGAATTTATATTTATTTGTTTATTCATTTGACATTATTTTATGCTATTATGGCTAATCGGACGGTACTACCGTGGGAGTCCTAAATTTTGCCTATCCAGGTTTAATTAATTAAGGGTGCGGAGTGGCTCAGTTTCAGAGCACTGGGTTGCCGAAGATCCTGAGTTCAAATCTCGTTCACTTGATTTAATCCATTAGCGCCCAGAGATGGGATCTAGGACCCTCTACAAACAGTACAGTCTCTAAGACGTACTGAGTTGATGACTCTCCATGGGTTGTAGTGATAGAGGTTTCAGGATTAATTAGGATAGGTGTTTTTTACGAGTACCTGGCATTGTACAGACTCGGGACTCCCATTTTATTTCCCTTCCGAAACACGGCATAACCATGTACTTGTTTCCTTTTTTTTTAAATCATGGGTCCATTTGGCGGGCTGTGAACCTGCGATGTTGGGCATAGTAGGTTGTTATGCTAATCACTAGACCCCAGGTGAGCCCTTGTTAGGTTATGTTCTTCAATGTATTTTTTGATTCACGTATTGTCCAATTTCAATTGCTTTACTCGGCTTTCGTTCTTTTTGTTAATTTATTAAAATAAAATAACTAGTTTACACTTTTCTTTAAATTTGACATGCATATCATAATAACCTCAATAGTTTTAATGTGTAAAAACCTCCAAAAACATAATGCACTGATAAATTTAATTACTTAACCGTTCAGAATTAGTACCCTTATCCCTACAGGCAAAGGCCCATAACCCAGAGCTCCATTTGCCTAAATCCTCTCCAGACTTGGTTCAGAGCTAAGACACATTCCTCACGATAACAAGGGACACGGGCGGTCCCTAGGGATACCACAAGGGCTGGCCATTATCAAGCCCAATTAAATTGATTATTGGAAGGCCTATCCCCAGAGAGGGCCTTCCCTGGATTTCCTTAAGCGCTAGTTAGCCAGGAGTTCCCCAAGGACTTAGTATCGTCCCATTTCCTACCACTACCTAGTTACCATGGGCATCATCATCTATATTTCAGCAGACCCTATTCAGTCCTCGCCGCTGGAATGTCTTCTGCAAATACATTCCGAGAACTTAAATCTATCTAGAATTTAATATTACTTATATTGTCACAATGGCATCATCTGCATGCTCTACTATTTTTAAATTACGATTTCCGGAAAACTAATTAATGTTATTGTTTCCTATCTACATTGTATACGGACAGATTAACTAGTAGTAGATTAAACTCAACTATATGAACTTGCTTATAGAAAAAGATCACAAGGAGGAATCGACATTGCCATCTTTAGATAATTATTTTTCAGAATATTTTATTTGAAATGCGATGACTTAGACCTATTACTTAATAAATATAGTTTTAAAAAATTAGAGAATCGTGTAGCATAAAGAGGAAGTCAAGACTGAAGCAACCTCATGTTATAAAATTGTACTGTGTCAAAGTTATTACTTTGAGTCACAGCCTTGGTAAATCTTACATTGTAAGTACATATTTTTATTTATGTTTATTTAATTATGTTTATATATTGTGAACTACATAATAAAATGAAGATATTTCAATTGATTAATCTGTATCACTAGCTGAATTTTTTTCAAACCAATGCAGAATGGTCCGATCGTTACAACACCCTTCCCCGAACGAGTATCCAAATTTAAAATCATAAAAACATATAAAAATTAAACGAAAATTGCTTGTTTCCTTGGTCATATTAGGTGGCCTACTAAACAATGTTGGTTCAATTTTAGCAATATCAGTATCCGTATTATCAATCAAAGAGAGAATTAATACAAGCTCATTACAATCTGTAAACATAAACAACAGTTAACAAACAAACAAGTTAATTCTCCTTTGAATTTTATAAACAATAAAACCACACATTTCATATAAAACTACCTGTTATGGAGAATATGTTATGGAGATTTACGCTATACCATTGGTAGTGTAACATTTCTGTTGTTGGATAGTGTACTAATAATATCATACATATTATTAAAGTTGAAAAATAGGTCTTCTGGAAATTAAAAATACACTTTATTTTTTACACTAGTAAAAAGTTTGAAGTACATATATTGCTTTAGTATAGACTATATTATCGTGTCGTATTGAAACAAATAATTATTTTTTAAATATTTTTATTTGAAAAGAAAAGATATGTCCAGGACCGGGATTCGAACACGGGTCTCTAGCGTGGTGCTCCACGTCGGGTCTCCACGTCTCTAGCGTGGTGCTCTCCCAACTGAGCTAACCTGGCTCGCGTCTAGGTCAGACATCCTTTCTTATCCAGACCCGGGTTCGAATCCCGGTCCCGGACATTTCTTTTCTTTTCAAATAAAAATATTTAAAAATTATAACAATTAATAACAAATAAAACAAAACAAATAATTATTTGGTTATCATTAATTATATGATAAATATTATTAAGTATTAAATATATTCATAATAATTAATAACATTATTAATTATTGTGTTAAACATTATAATATAAATAATTATTTGTTTGTCGTATTAATAAGAACTTCAAGAAAAATAAACTGTTATTAATCATTGTTAACATTATTTAACGCTTCAATGTCCTTTTATATGTAAATTACAACATATATTTGTAAGAAATACCAATACATATAATAGGTCTACAATAATAATGCTGAAAGCAAGAAATGAGAATGAAGATACCAGGCCGACTATAGGCAATTCAGAGCCAATAAAAGCAGTCTCAATCCCGCCCTACCTCCAAAGTATTTGCCAACTCCAACTCTCCGATATTGACTCTGCACAGTCATTTAGAACTGCTAATTGACCCACTTACATACTTAGATCTAAGGTTTCTGTTTTCGCCAAGCTTTGGTTTGCAGGGTTCATGTGGGAAATTCATGGCCGTCAGCAAGTCAATGTTAAACCTTCAGAGCTTGTTTCTGTAAAATAATATTTAAAAAATTTAAAACATTGTATTCATTAACGAATAGAGGAAATACACTTTCCCATCATAGAGATTATTCTTTTTGATGTATTAAGGGCAAGCCTGTATTTTCTTGAAATTAAAAAATATTTCAAACATTTCTTTAAAAAACCCTAGGAGTTTCTTCGGGGCTGCAAACCCTACTCCCTATGTTTCGAGGATGATATTGATTCTTTGAAAGAAGATAGTGATCTGTATCATTTAAAGAAATAAACTTCATTTGTTTTCTTATGTTCTTTATGGAAATAGAAATTAGAAAAGCGAAACATATTGGATGTGACGAAATAATATCTTCAATCACATATAATTACATAAAAACATACACTGCCTTTCAATCTTAAAAGAAGTTCACATAGCTACAATCCCCATTGTTCTTAGTTACTTATCACTTACTATTATATATATATATATATATATATATATATATATATATATATATATATATATATATATATATAACTTAAGTAATTCACCTCACAAAACATAAACAAAAGAATAAGTAGGAAGATAAACAACACACTTGACGGCTGGTTAAACACTAACTTTATTGCCATCTTGAACCTCTATTTATAGAACAGCTGTTTACAATGCCAGCTTGATTAGCGACTTTGCGATCATCGTCTTGTCTTAACTCCCCCCTGCCAGTTTACGAACATCCTCGTAAACTCAAAACAAAAATTGCAGAGAAAGAGCACACAAACAAAAGAAATTATCAATTACATGAATCATATTCTACTTACATAAAAATAAAAATAAAATACCTTACTACTAGCTTAATCTACATTACTATCATTCGTAATTAACAAAAAATATTTATATACAAATAAGTTACTTTACAAAAACTATATAAAAAAAAGAAATGAAAATCCCCTGTTCCACTACATCTCCAAAAGTACGAAATCAAGTACACGGTTATGGGCTGGCTTCCCCAGCTGGAATCTTCAGCTGTTCGATATGAACAGTCCTATGTTTTCTTGGCTCAGCCACATTCTGAATAGTGACTAGGTTATGCTCTCTGATAGCAATCACTCTGAATGGACCCTCGTACCTCAGAACCTCCTTTGCACGATTCGATATAATTTTTTTGTACACAATTGTACCGATTTTATTATCTCCCATAATGTCCTTCACGCCCTCGTTTTCCCGCGCCACTCTCCTACTCTTTTCCGCTACCATCCGGCCATGTGCTTTCCCCCATATTTTCTCGAGATCTACTCTATTTATGGCTAGTTGTTCTGCCATGTTTTCATCTACAACCGTATCACCCTCGTCTCTTCTTCGCGCTCGTAAACCAAAAAGGGCCTCGAACGGGGAAAATCCGGTGGCCATGTGTATGGAGTGGTTGTACGCTGCTATGGCTCGGGGCATCGCCTCATCTGCTTCCAGCCCTTTATCTGCGTGGAATACTCGGAGATGTTCTCCCAAGGTATTATGGAGCCTTTCGATTCCCCCCCTACTTTTAGGATGTCCAGGTGTATTCCAGTGCCATGTAATTCCTAGCCGTTTCATCTCCTGTCGCAAGTACGTGTTATCGAATTCCCTGCCCCCGTCCGAGGAGATCGTATTTGGTACCCCATAGAATTGGAACCATGTTTGAAGGGCGCTATTCACCGCCGCTGCCGATTTCTCCTTCACCGGGTGGGCTATGGCCGTTTTGCTAAATGTATCCACTATTGTTACCCATTTAAACCCCCTCCACGTAAAGGTGTCTACTTGAAGATCTGTCAATGGTAGGCGTCATCGTCTCGGTTTGTAATCCTACGGGAGGATGGCGGTCATACTTAGCCGTATGACAAATGTGACAGTTCCTTATTATCTCCTCTACCGTCTTCCGCATCCATACCCAATAATATTTTCTTTTTAGTGCCGCCAACGTCTCATTGATTCCCCGGTGGTTCGTCTTCCCTTGATGGTACGCCATCGTTATATCCTTTGCTGTTCCTGATCGCGAATGGTCTCTACCATAGATCGGCATCGGATAAACGTCCTGTCTATCCCTATTTTTTCTAATCTCCACAAGTTACGTATCTTGTCCCACACCGTCGCATTGCCAATATACAGATAGTGGGTCGCACCTGCTTTAGAGGCATCCTTTAACGCTCGGCAGATTTGCTCTTCCTGGACTCCAGGTTGGGACCAAATAGTAACAATATTATGCCTCTCGTATCTGGAAAATTCCGTTTTCAGTAACCCCGTGGTCCTTGTTTTCCATATTATCTGCCGAGTCTTATCGTTTATTACCTCATCCACCTCCTCCATCTCAGTCGATCTCTCGTCTTGTGATTCCTCCTGGTCGGGAGATTCCCCGTTGTCCCGGCGGTCTGTTTCTCCTTCTCCTTCCACATCTGGCGTCCATTCCCGTACAAACCTCTGGAGCTCCCCGGAAGGTCCCCCTTCACCTGATTCGATAGCGTTGACATGCAGGACACGAGATAAACAATCTGCCACCACATTATCCTTTCCCGGCTTGTATGCTATTTCGATATTGTATTGGCTCAAGATCTCCTTCCAACGCGTCACCCTAGCCGACGATTCTTTCAAATTACCCACACACAGAAGTGGCCTGTGATCGGTATGAACTTTGAACTGCTTTCCAAATATATAGGGCCGGAAGTGTTGGACTGCCCATACAATCCCTAATAACTCTCTCTCGAGCGCGCTATATCGGGTCTCCGCGTCTGTAAGCCTTCTGCTTGCGTATGCCACAGGCCGTTCCCCCTTATCATAATCCTGTGACAAAACCGCCCCCCAGTGTATATTCACTAGCGTCGGTGGTGATCGCAAATGGTTTTGAAAAATTAGGGAATGCGAGGACCGGTTCCGTTTGTAGCCAACACATGCATTTCCTGATGTTCCCCTCGATCTTTGGAGTAATCCGAATTGTGCGTCCCTTCCTTAACAGTGCATTCAGAGGACTCAGATGCTCGGCCATCTCTGGGACGAATCGACGATAATAATTTAGGGTTCCTAACAATCTCCTGATTCCCTTGATATCGGTTGGCATCGCCATTTTCCCTATGGCTTCCACCTTCTTACCGTCAGGCCGCACCCCTTCTGCCGATATCGAATGCCCGAGGAAGTTGATTTTCTTTTGCCCCAATATTGATTTATCCGCTGATAATTTTAAACCAAATTGACGTATTCTGTCCAAGACTCGTTTCAAATCCTCTATATGGTCCAACTCCGTCTTACTAAAAACGAGGAGATCATCCATATAGACCTGGCACATGTTTTCGTCTAAGCCCCTCAAGAACTCGTCCATCAGCCTCTGGAACGTTATCGGCGCATTTTTTAAACCGAATGGCATACGGGTAAACTCGTAATGGCCCCTTTCAAACGTAAACGCTGTTTTACATTGGTCTCTGGGATGCATGCGAATTTGGTGGTATCCAGATTTCAAATCTAGTGTGCTGAACACGGTTGCTCCGCCCAGTCTGTCCAAAATGTCCTCTAATCTGGGAATAGGGTATTTCTCATCCAATGTATTTTCGTTGAGTTGCCGGAAATCTACCACCACCCTGTAGCGCTCCCTTGGATCCCCGTTAACAGGTTTCTTCTTGACCGCCCATAGAGGACTGTTAAAGGGTGATGTGCTATCAACGATAATACCTTGCCGTTTTAGCTCCGCGATCTCCTCCCTAATGTGTTCCCGCAACGCCTGTGGGTACCGCCGCTCCTTCACGTAAGTACTCTTCTCAGATTTCAAATGAATTTCATGAACCGTTTCTCCCGTCACGCTCAGTGGGTCCCCCTCGCGAAAAAAAATATCCGCGTATTCTTCCCTTATGCCCATCCTCCAATCCTTGCCTTGGGTAATTGCACCGACGCACCTCACATCCTTTTTCGCGTTCTCCATCGTTCTATATGTATTCCTCCCAATTCTAATCACCCATTGGCCTTCTACATTACTGAGTTTCGCCCCTAGTTTCCCGAGCACGTCACACCCCAAAATTCCACCATACTCGCGCGGCATGGTCTCTACCACATGCAGAGTTGCTACGTCGCCCTTTTTGCCCCATTTATTTAACGCCAGTTCCACTTCCCCCTCCACCGTACAGGGACCACTCAAAGTGACTAGCTGACATAAACACTTTCTAATTTCTGGGTCACACTTTCCTTTAAATATAGGGTGTAGACTACCTCTACCTACTAGAGTACATGAGCTCCCTGTGTCCACAAGACACCTCCACCCCTTGCAAAACTCGATAATAGGCAACCTGTCACACTTCTTTACCACACTATTCACAACAAATAGGTTGCCCCCCCGTTTACACAATCCTCATTCTTTTCTTATCTGCTCACTACCCCTCCTTGTGCTCCGTTGCTTGCTTCTTCCTCCGGAAGTTCCTCTGCGGCTAGGTTCGCTTCCTTCCGTCTCAGACCCTGAAGCCTCCGAAGATCTAGTTGATTCCGACGATATCCTATTTCTCCGCCACATTCTTTGAGCATTGATCTCCATTGGTTCGCCTCGGTCGTGCTCCCGGCGCCATATATATGGGCATTGTCTGGCCATATGTCCCTCACTGTGGCATTCGAAACACCGCGCACGTGGGCACTGAGCCACCAAGTGCCCTATCTTGCCACATTCGTGGCACCTCCTTTCCTCTCTTCTCCCATTCTTCCTCTCCACAATTTGCCTTTTTTCTCTAGGTAATTTTTCTCTTCTCCCAAGCTCTCCATCTCTTCTTCTTCCCATGTCCTGTCTCACTCTATTCCTTCCTGCCTCGTTCCTCCGGTACGACACTCTTTTCCACCCTGGTTCGATCTCTTCTCTCTCTTCCTCGTCGCGGGCACTCGCATCTACCATGTCCTGTGCGCATTCCATGAACGACCTATCCCTGGGTAATCCGTCTTTCTTTCCAGTATCCCTAGCTAATTGTACCTTCAGGACTGTGGTCATAAACAACATCCATGCTTCGACCGCACTGGTATCCATTACTTCTCGTAATTTTTCGTTAATCTTATTAAGCTTCACGAGCAGGCCTGCAGCGTACTGACCGTTTGTCTGATTCGAACGTTTCATATCTCGAAGCATCTGCAGCATATCCTCTTCTGGGGCCCATCGCCCCCCTCCATACGCTTTTTTTAGTCTTTCCTTGATCACCTGCCACGAGGTATCCTCATCAGCTTGGATTAGATTTAGTACGCTCCTTCTGACCCGTCGTGCTAAGGCTACCCGTAGCCTTTTGGCATCCGCTTCCTCTAAAAAGTCTGCTGCGACCTGGGATTGAATGCTGCTCATAATACCATCCCCGCCCTTGAGGAAATGATTTAGTTCACCCACATAACCGTTAAATTACTCCAAGTCTGATATCTCCCTTCTTAAATCTTGTGCATTGGCCTTCCTTAACTTCATTTTCTCCAATTCATTTGTCTCCTGTGCAATTCTGTTGGCTTCCTGGGCAGCCAAGTCTGCCCGCGCCATTGCTAGAGTTGTTGATGGTAATGGCGGAAACTGGGGATTCGCCTGTTCTGGCTGTGAAGACTCTAACGTTAACGTTGCCGGCCTCAGGATTTCTCTTTGTTCATTCATAATGGCAAGACTAGTTATTTTTCAAATTCAGAGAGCAAAAATAAATATAAAAAATAGATCAATAATGAACTATCTGTAGTCTTTAGTGTCCTTGAGAAAAAAAAAATATATATATATATATATTCTCACTGAACTGCTAAAACGTTTTCCCGGTGTAACACCCCCGGCTTATCTGGAAGGGAATGGGGTTGTGAAAGGAAGGAAAGAATAGTAACACATAAGAAGAATAAAGAAAATTAGGAGAACGTACTCTTACTAAGAACTAAGCAATATAAATAAAATGACTATATTTATTTTTATTTAATAATAAAACCAAATTATTGACAAATATAAAAGAAAATGTTTAATAACTTAATAATAAAACCAAACTGTTGAAAAATATTAGAATGGTTAAAAATTCTGTAATTACTACACTACTGGTACAACCAGTTCCCCCACTTATTTGCTAGGACAAGAAAATAAAAAAAAAAAACAATAAGGGAATATTATAAGTCTCAGAACAAAAATTATAGCCTGATACTCCACGGTAATCAATGAGTCTATCCCCAGAAATTAAATTGTTCACATGTACCTTGTATAACGTGTAGCGATCCTCCCATCTGATCGGTTCCGCAGTAACCAACACCAATTGTCTCCAACCTCTCACACTGCGACGTTACACCTCTTTGCACACGGGACAGACTGACTGACTTCTCAGCGATCGCGATCTCCCTCTCCCACGCGGGCCACCGTCTAGACGCCACCTCAGCATCCTTGACGGGCTCAGCCCCACGATCGCTCGACTAAATGATTTAATTAAACTTATTTACGGCCAGTCCCGCCACGGTTCTGTTACATCACCCTCCCCTTTACAAAAGAGTGGAACCACGGGGTCCACTCATACAATACGCCGTGGAGTACCAATGGTGGCTGAAACTTAATCCTACACTACACTGTATACACTGCCACTATATACACTCCTGTCAGTTGGTGCTGGCTTCTGTGCGCCCACCGGGTCGATGTATGGTCCTGGTTGTCAATTCTTCCAGAGCTCTGGCATCTTGTATTCGTTGAGTAGCCTTGGACTGTCTGTTTCCCAGCCACTTGCGTAGGCCCCATGTTCCAAGGACACCCAGCAACAATAGCGCCAAGGTCGTTGTGGCACTCCACGTCCACCATCTTCGGTTAACCCGTTCTTCCTGTATCCTTTCAAGCGCACGCCGAAGGGCCAAGACCCGAACTTCATCAGCGGCCCACTGACCCGCTCCCAGGTCTCCTTGCTGCTCCAAGGACTTCCAAGCCTCTGGTAGGTCTTCCCTCCTAATTGTCGTTTTTTCTGACCCTATGTGTAGAGATATAGGGTCCACGATCTGTATTTCCTTCTCCAACGTCGTGTACGTCGTCCCTCTGGAGCGGGGGAGCAGCCAGTAATCTGCTGTTTTCAGTGTACAAGACTCTGTTGCCTCCCATTCTCCATCACCGTCCAAAATAATCTCTCTGGGTTGCTGATTTCTGCAATCTATCGTTGCCTTGGTTGGCTCGTTGATACTAAAGAGCCATTTCTCTCTTGCCTCTTCCCAAATCCAAGTATCCAGTTGCGGGTCACGTAGTGCCCTCCATTTACACAGCGGTTGACCACTCTGCTCATCCCCAAAGAAGAGAGTGCTTAAGCAGGTCACTCGTCTCCGCACCATCAACGGAAACAGCGCGGGGCACACCCACGGCTGGGATGTCCGGCACCGTGACAGGTCCCCTTTCTGCAGAAGTGCATAATATTGTCTATCCACTGACACAAGAAAACTGTCCACTGACGTCTCTAATACCACCTTGTGCGGCACATCCACACTCCGTATCGGCATAGGTTGTACCCTATAGAGCTTGAAGGCTTGACCTGACCTAATCAAAGGGAGATCTATAACAACATGCACCGAAGTGGATGTGGCCACTCCATGGACTGCAGCGGCCTGGTAATAATGGTGGGCATCCTCGGGACGAGTACCTGTGAACAAACCAATTCCTGAGGGCAGCACATTGACCACCGTTTGGAGAATCTCACTCAACGAGTGGGGAGACAGAAGGGCCTGACTCACTGCCCCCCATGATACCCTCTCTAATCCCAAATACAATTCCCTCAAATCACCACTGGCTTTCAGAGCCGTCACCTCCATATTTCGGAGGTTGGATATCAAGGTTAAGGATAGGTTAGTATAAAGGGAAAGCCGGTCTACTTGTGTCTCTAGGGTTAACATCCGCCGGTGGGTAGCTTCCATTTCCTTCTTCAACATTCCCGCGAAGCGTACTAGGTTCCTCGTATTTTCCTCGGTTCGTTGTCCCAAATTCCGTGTGACTGTGAGGTGCTCCGTGGCCAAGTGGACCAATCGCCCTTGTTGCATTGTTAGCTTCCCCAGATCGTCCCTTATCCCTTCTAAGTCGTCAGCATCCGGATTACCAAACACCGCTTTAATCACCTTCCCTCCAATGTTTAGCAGCCCTCTACTCCCTCGTTGAACCGGTAGCAGATTCCTGATGGACAAAACAGCTTCATCCACTTCTGCGACCATCTCCTTGGTCCTCTCCACCTCGTCCCAGTACCCCCTAAGTTCAGGGATATGGTTCAGTGTCCGTCGGTACTCAGCTTCTATTTCCTCTATTACTTCCCTCATCCGTAGTGCTTCACCACACAAGCGAGTCACGTTCACTTCCACTATTACCCGCCATCGCTCACTGCTCACTACTACGTCCCTTTCATCCAAAAACCTCACACCGCTGTGTCCCAGGGCCAACTGCAGCACCAGCCATCCTGTGAACACTGTCGTTTAACATTAGATTACTTTCTTGGCCTCAGCAGTATGGGGGATCGGGGGGTGACCAGGGAATCATCCTCCTCCGGGGCCCACGAGGTGTCACGTGGGTCCTCAGGTGTACCTGGGCCATCTTCTGTGCGGGCCCAGGTTGTTTCTTGGGTATCCTCTGGTGAACTCGGGTCATTCCTCATCCAATGAGGAGTAACGTGATCGACTATGCCCCGGGGGGTTGACAATTTTTCTGGCGTCCTTCGCTCCGTTACCGGGGACCCCCTGCGGACAGTTGAGTAAGCTCCGTCGGCTTGACTCTCCTCTTGGTTGTCGTCCTTGACTTCTTCCATTTCATCCTCGCTGTCCTCGTTCCAGTGTGGGGGACATTCCTCCTCACTCTCATTTTCGTCCCGATGTTCATGTTCCTCCCAGTCACTCTCGTCTCCACTCTCCTCCTCCTCCCTTCCTAACTCAGTAGGCCTATCACCTATAGCTGGTTTCAACCGATTGATGTGTACCACTACTTTTCGGCCCGATCCCAACTGTAACTCATACGTGACTGGGGAGATCTTCCTGATTACCTCATACGGTCCCGTACAAGGACGATGAAATTTCTTGCAATGTCCCAGCTTTGTAATGGGGACATGCAGGAACACACACTCCCCCACTTCGAGTTCTCTGTGTTTCCGCCCCTTGTTCCATTGCCTCGTCCGACGGGTCCATGCCAATTCCATCCTCTTCGATGCCTCCTCATAAGCCTGACTTAATCTCTCCTGCAGCCGTTCCACGAACTCTTCTGCTGGCGTTTCACCGTCCAGTGGCATGATATTGAAGCCCACAGGCATCTGCACTTCTCGTCCATACAGAAGGTAGTTTGGCGAGTATCCCGTGGACGAGTGCGGGATGGCCCTATAAGCCATCAGGGCATAGGGTACCCATTGATCCCAGTCACGACCGTCCCGTCGTACATAATGAGCCACCGACTCAGCCAGAGTTCGGTGTAATCTTTCCACCATTCCATTGCCCTCTGGATGGTAGGGGGTTGTCTGAATTTTCTGTGTCCCCAGCAGCCGACATGTATTTTTCAATAGGGAGGAAACGAAATTTCTCCCCTGGTCAGTCAGCAATCGATCGGGGGCTCCGTGCCGGGTTACTATTGCCTCTACTAAGGCCCTTGCCGTCTCGTCCGCTGTGATTTCCTTCAAGGGTATTGCTTCGGCGTACCTCGTGAAATTGTCGATCATGGTGAGCAGGTACTTATAACCTCGCCCGCTCCTGGGAAGCGGACCGACGATGTCCATTGAAATTTGCTCAAACGGTCTGGTCGGGAAGACAGGGGCTTCCAAAGGGGCCTTCAAACCTGGTGGGGATTTCCTTCTCTGACAGCTATCACACCTCGCGACGTATTCCCTTACGTCTGGACCCAGTGTGGGCCAGTAATACCCCTGCTGTACTACCGACGTCGTACGTTCTATACCCGGGTGTCCAGCCCATTTGGCTTCATGGCACTGCTGTAAAATGGCCCCTCTTAAAACTGTTGGTACTGCCAACTTCCAGTCCCCCATGCTGTCACTACCGTTTTTCCAATACAATACGCCCCGTGCATCCTTTCCTCCTGATCCTGATTGTTGTGCTAGATCTTGGCACCACGAATCATCCCGCTGGGCTATCCGTAGCTCGCTCTCATTAAACCCCGGTGTCTTCACTTGTACTCCCCGCACCGCCCTGCTCAAGGCATCAGCATTCGTATGCCTCCTTCCCGCCTTGTGCTCTACTTCATAATTGAACTCCTGGAGCCTTAGTGTCCACCTCATTAACCGAGAAGAAGGCTCCTTTAAGCTTAGCATCCATCTTAAAGCCGAATGATCAGTAACAAGCTTGAATTCCCTCCCAAGTAAGTAGCACCTAAACTGGCGGGTTGCCCAGATGACCGCTAGCAGTTCCAATTCGGTGGCCGAGTAATTTTTTTCTGGGCCTCGTAATTGCCGGCTGGCGTAGCATATGGGTCTTTCTTCCCCATCGCGCACCTGAGACAACACTGCTCCTAATGCCATCGAGGAGGCGTCGGTTGCTAAGATGAACGGGTCATGGAAATCGGGATAAACTAGAACCCGGTCAGACACCAAATGCTTTTTTAGCTCATTGAAAGCATCCTCTGCCTCCGACGTCCATCTAAAAGTGGCATTCTTTTTCGTGAGCTCAGTCAGTGGTTGAGCGATTCCCGCGAATCCCGCTACAAACCGGCGATAATACCCTGCTAACCCCAGGAAGGACCTTACTTCTCTCACGCTCCTTGGCCGAGGGTAGGCTCTCACAGCCTCTATCTTTGTGGGATCTGTTCTTACCCCATGCTCACTTACCACATGTCCAAGATAGGCAACTTCCTTCCGCACAAAGCGGCACTTCTCCCTGTTGACCTTGAGGTTAGCCTCCTGCAACTTACTGAATACATTCCCTAATCTACGTGCTTGCTCCTCAATAGTCGCACTGTAAACAATGACGTCATCCAGGTACACGTAGCATTCTACCCCTTTCAGCCTACTTAATAGGCAATCCATCAATTTTTGGAATGTTGCAGGAGCCCCAGCCAACCCGAAAGCCATCCTACGGTACTCGTAGTGGCCACCTTCTGTGGTGAACGCCGTCTTTTCCCGATCTTTTTCCGCGACGGATATTTGATTGTAACCGCTTGCCAGGTCTAGCGTCGTAAAGTACCGGCTTCTCCCCAATTGCTCCAACGTTTCATTTATCAATGGCAGTGGATAAACATCCACTTTTGTAACCGCATTGAGACCACGAAAATCAGTACAGAACCGAAACTTGGTTTCCCCATGGTACGACTTCTTTCTAACCAATACAATGGGGGCCGACCAGGGACTCGATGATGGCTGGATGATCCCATTATCCAGCATTTCCTGGATGTGTTGTTTAACAATAGGTCTCTGATGGAAGGGTACTGGATACGGTCGTTTTGCTACTGGTGACGCGCCGCCTGTTTCAATGGAGTGCTCGACGCCTAGGGTGCAACCCCTCTCATCTGGTGGGTCGAACAACATCCCATACCGCTCTAACACCTCTTCAATAGTCGATCTATCGTTCGGTGATAAATGACCAAGCTCAGCGTCCCAATTCCGCTGGTCCACTTTCTCCTTAGACTGGTGTAGTCCCACTACTCCTATCACGGTCTCCTCCCCGTCCCAGACGTCCGCCTCAACCGCCCTCCCCAAGGTTTGTCTGCGGTCAACCACGATCGGTTCTCCGGTCAAGTTGACCACCCGGACGTTCACCATCCCCTTTTCCACTCTGCCAACGCCCCTCCCCGTTCTCAACCCCTTCTGCGGCTGGATTTCAGGTTCTACCATGACCACTTTGCCGTCCATCATTGCCAGCTCCCCAGCTATTATGGCTTCAGCGTACTTTGGGATTATAGACCTCGCAACGGCCCGTACAGTGTATTCCTGCTGTGGCTTCTGAAGCGGTTCTGACTCACTAGGACTTGGCTTCCCCCGATGACACTTCTTCCCTGTCTGACGCTTGACTGCCTCAGCCGTCACCCCTCTAACCAGTACAGTGTTAGACCGAGCGTGAATTTCTATATCGACCTTCTTCATAAGGTCCAGCCCCAATATCCCGTCGTACGCCATTTCAATGTCCGCGACTGTAAACCGATGGCTTACTTTTCTCCCTTTTATTTGGCATTCAACCTCCTGTTCCCCTCTTATACGCAGGGCCCTTCCCGTTACTCCCCTGGCCTTCAGGTTTGACCATCTCACCTTATGACCTTGGACCGGTTCCCTTAACAAGGAGATCTGAGCCCCCGTATCCACCAGCAGAATTTTCTTTTGCCCGGCTATCACAACCTCAAGACTTAACCCGTCGTTCTCCTGGCCAGATATACAGGGAATTAAACCAAGCTTACCCCTTTTGTTCTCCTGGGGCCTCCCTTCGGGGCAAAAGGGCGGCCTTAGGCTTTTGGGTCACTCCCATTTTGAGCGGCGGTGGTACAATGGGAAGCGAAGTGTCCTATTCTTCCACATCTGAAACAAGCTCCAGGGTAGTCTGGTCGTCTCCTGGTTCGCTGTGGGGTCTGGCCAACTCTGTTAGGGCAATTTCTCGACAAATGCCCCCTCTTAGCACAGTTAAAACATTGGACCTCCGAAAGTGGTGGCCGAGCGTTTACCCGCCCCTCGTTCCTTCCGGGCTGCCGGTAGTTTGCGCAAACACATACGGGTGGTTGCACCTCTTGTGCGCCCGTCATCGGCTCTACCTGTGGTTCTCTTACTACATATATGTTTTTTCCCCGTTGATGCTCCTGTAGGGCCTGTTCCAGCTCCAACGCCATTTTCTGGGCTTCCCTTAAGGTCTGTGGGCGGCCGAACAATACTTGCTTACCTACCTCCCCAGTCAAACCCCTAGTGAACGCCTCTAACACCTTCCTTTCTAGCTCCCTCGCCCACCACGTTCCCTCGTCTCCGGCTAAGGTTGGCCTGGCCATCTTTCCACCCACCGTAATACATCGGTCGGCAAACTCTTGTATCTTCTCCTTAGACTGTTGGCTCATGTCCTGCAGCACTCTGCCGTAATATTCGAAGGTGTTTGGATCGCCAAACCGCTCCTTCAATACCTCCGAAAGTCGCTGGAACGTAACCTCACCCCTAAGCTCTTCAGCGCCCCTTACGAACGTCGCCGCATGTCCCTGAAGTTTTAACCGACATATCCTCACTCTATCTCCGTCATCCCAAGCCCCACAAGCCGCTACCTCCTCCAGGTAGTCCAAAAACTCCTCCACTGGCCGCGCAGTCGCTTCCCCTCCCCATGGCTTCACTAGTGACTGTAACGATAGATCTCTGCGAGGTGGTTTAACAACCAGTTTAGCATCTGGTTGATTTGTCTCTAGCTCTACAATCTGCTGCTTGAGTTCCCCCTCCCGCTTTTGAAACTCCTCGTTTAGTTTTAACACCTCATCCAATTTAGCCCTTAATTGACTCTCAGCCGTCATTTTAAAAACGTGAATTTAGTTTGTGGTATTTTTGCAACCACCCCACACCTGACACCACTGTAAAACCCCCGGCTTATCTGGAAGGGAATGGGGTTGTGAAAGGAAGGAAAGAATAGTAACACATAAGAAGAATAAAGAAAATTAGGAGAACGTACTCTTACTAAGAACTAAGCAATATAAATAAAATGACTATATTTATTTTTATTTAATAATAAAACCAAATTATTGACAAATATAAAAGAAAATGTTTAATAACTTAATAATAAAACCAAACTGTTGAAAAATATTAGAATGGTTAAAAATTCTGTAATTACTACACTACTGGTACAACCAGTTCCCCCACTTATTTGCTAGGACAAGAAAATCAAAAAAAAAACAATAAGGGAATATTATAAGTCTCAGAACAAAAATTATAGCCTGATACTCCACGGTAATCAATGAGTCTATCCCCAGAAATTAAATTGTTCACATGTACCTTGTATAACGTGTAGCGATCCTCCCATCTGATCGGTTCCGCAGTAACCAACACCAATTGTCTCCAACCTCTCACACTGCGACGTTACCTCTTTGCACACGGGACAGACTGACTGACTTCTCAGCGATCGCGATCTCCCTCTCCCACGCGGGCCACCGTCTAGACGCCACCTCAGCATCCTTGACGGGCTCAGCCCCACGATCGCTCGACTAAATGATTTAATTAAACTTATTTACGGCCAGTCCCGCCACGGTTCTGTTACACCCGGGTTTCGGCACCACTTAAGTAATTCACCTCACAAAACATAAACAAAAGAATAAGTAGGAAGATAAACAACACACTTGACGGCTGGTTAAACACTAACTTTATTGCCATCTTGAACCTCTATTTATAGAACAGCTGTTTACAATGCCAGCTTGATTAGCGACTTTGCGATCATCGTCTTGTCTTAACTTATATATATATATATATATATATATATATATATATATATATAATATAATAGAATAGACAAGTAACTTTAGGTTTTATGTATAATATTATACATTTATGTAATGAATTTGTTGCAAGCGATATTAATTTCTCACATCATTCTTGGTTAGTTAGGGGGGTGTAGATAGGATTACACTAATTCATCAGTGCTACAAAATATTAAACGTTTCACTCAGGCCTGTTTAATATTTCGGTTAATTTAACCAAACACGAGATAGGCAGTTGGACAGATCAGGTGGTACCCACGCAGAATAAGCATAGGGTGCAATTATTAATGATAACAATATGGCTGACTGACAGCCGGACAGTGTTATCTGCAATTTCGGGGGCCGTATTTGACACAGAGTATAGTCTTCTCAATATTATAAATGCAGAGAACTGAACTTTCAACTTACAATAAACTGAATTAACTGCCGTATTAAATATATTGATGGAATAAATAGTCCTACCTTACTGAAACGATGAAACTCGTTAAACTTTTAAAAATGAATAAATATTGAATTATTCATACAACTGAGATAAAACAGATTAATTCTATTATTTTAAAGCTTTGGTTGGTGCCGCAGAAATTTTTCAACACATTCATTAATTTCCCCCTGATCAGGTGATTACTAATATTAACGGGTTAAATTTAATTAGCTGGAACACAATGGATTACTAATTTTACTGTACTTATTAATGCAATATGGCCATTTATTGGCGGTGTGAGTCTTTGCTTTGATTTCATGTTTGTGAATCTAGCAATGCTGGTGCATGCTACGGAATATTTTAAAGTCTAAATGAACTAGTTTCTGTTATAAGGATTTAGACTAGTTTGGAATTATCGTAGGATTCCATTATCGTTACTAAGCTTTTCTAGTAAAATGATTGTTTACCAATTTTAGAATACTTTTTTACCTCTAATATTCTTTTTATGCACTCTCCTACACTCAGGCACTAAAATCACATCAGAAGTGTTTTCGTTAGGAGAATGAGTGCTTTAATTTGAGGTATAGAGAATTTAAATCAGAACTGAAAATACTGCCACCTTCATCTACTCGCCTAGAAACTATACATGTGCCGCAATAAAAAGATGATATATTCATAATCCTCTGATTCTGAGTATAGACGTAAAATAATAATTACTATTATCTCAAAATCAATCATCTTTGATCAAATCCTTCCCTGGAAAAACTTTACATCTGAACTATTCCGTTATGCCTTGACCATATATTTGTTTGAAATTTACAACTGTATTATGATCATAAAATAAGTAAATGGCAGAAATGAGACATAAAGGCATGGATAAAGACGAGTAGAGAAAGTACTGGTAGTACTCAAACAAAAATTAAACGTGCTAGGTCACTTGGCCATCTTCTATTCAGACGGTACGGAGTATTAACAGGAATTGAAAATTAGCTAGGTTTGAAACTAGTGGATTTGAGTGGGAATGATTGGTATTGAGTTTGGGCCAAACCAGCAAAGAATGGGACATGGAGGTCATTATAGATTACTTTATTTGTACCAGAGTAAGGATTTTATTAAGGATTTTACGAAGGGTTTTGGATTGTAAGGATCGGAAACGAGAGGAATACGATGGCTTTCTCGTGCTCCAAATCTCAACTCCGTATGTCCAAATTGGTCTTATAACAGTAGAGCGTTTGTCTAAAAGTTGTTTAAGTAGCCTGAAAGAGCGAGCAGCTTCTTGTCTTTTCAGTCTAGTATGAGGATTGCAATTTATGGGACTTTATTTTTATAATGCAGTTTAGAAACCATTCTTCAAGGTCAGTGATATTGGATTGAAGAGTATAGGATGCAATAACTGGATTAGTGTTTAATACATATGTATCATAAGCATACGTGGTAAGCATAGTATTAGGAAAGGTTAGGATGTCAGCTGTATAAACTGTGTAGAGGATTGGGCCGAGGATACTGGTTTGAGGAACACCAGCAGATTGAGCAAAAGGGATGACTTACATCGTTTACTTTGAATAACCTAATAATGAGATATGATTGGATAACGAAAATATTTTCTCCATCTTAAAGCGTAAGGAATAGTTTCAACACTTATTTCCATTTAAAGCCAGCTAACTATGACTATTGCTGCAAAGTACAAAGTAGTGTCTCAGGATATCTAGAGATAAAACTGAAGCTGTTCGTTTCATCATAGGGATCCCGAAAGACGTCCCTATCTTTCGATTTTATAAAGAGTTGAAGTGGCTTCACTCTTCCTACCGTCGAAAGCACTTATTCTTATTATTATTAATTCTGTTTAAATCCGTGAATTATCTCAGATTCTTGCACAACCTACAATCTCTACCATACTTTAGGTTCAATATGCTTTATATGGTGTAGTAGTACACGTTTAAATGCATATTGTGTCAGTAATATATCATGATATATATTTATCTATACCCATCAGAGAAGCGAACAATGAATATATTTAATTGTCTATGCATTATTATTATCCTCCTTTCATTTATTCATTGTATACAAGAAAAACAGATGTAGGAATCCTGAGGATTAAACTCAAAACCGATATTGTTCCTGATTACAGATCTGAGACGACATCAAGTTTAGTGGGATCAAACTCACTCTGGGTTCAAATTCTCGCCATAGAGATATACATTTTACACAACAATAATTATATTAAATACTCTTTCAGGTTTCCACGGCCATTATTTATACACAAAACTTCACTGGTTTCTGGTTTAGAACATGTTGTTAAATTTTTCTTCGTCAACGTTTCGCCAGACATACTGCTAGCTTCTTCAAGGCTGGATCGAGAATGAAGACGCTCCGGTAACTCGCAGCTTTATATAGCCGTCGCTCGGGTTCGTTCGGGTTCACTCGGGTCCACTCGTAGTTCGTCGGTTTTTTTTGCTAGTCCATCGGGTTCTTTCGTGTCCATGGTCGGAGTCTGCTCTTCCATGACTGTGATTGAGTTGTTTCTGTTTTTCCGGACTCTGCTTGGCTGGAATTAGGTTTTTTAGATTCTTCTTGAGTGACTTGTTGTTTTTTCTTTTCATTTATGGGTATGTTAGGGAGCCGTAGTTTTCTTAATCTGTACCCGTCTTCCCTGTTGAAGTTTTCCGGACGCTTGACTATTTCAATGGCTTCCAGTATCCTCCTTTCTGTGTTATTGCTGCATTTCTGAACCACTTTAATTTTTTCAAATTCTATGATATGGTTCGTGGTGGTAAAGTGTTCCGCCAAAGATGATATTTTACTATCCATTTTTTTCACACTTTTAATGTGTTCATTAAGTCTTGTGGATATCAGCCTACCCGTTTGCCCAATGTATTCTTTTCCACATAAGCATGGAATGCTGTATATGCCAGGTGTTCTGAGCCCTAATCTGTCGTTTGCACTGGGTAAAATTAAAATAAGAATCAATCACCAAGATATACTGGTCAGCTTCGATGTGAAATCCCTTTTCACCAAAATACCTATTAAGGATACTATATCACTAATGAATAAAGTGCTCAGTAAAACAGATACAGACTTGGCTGAGTATGAGGAAGACATCATAAAAAGAAAATTTAAGAAAGCCCAAAAGACAGGCGGACAAGAAAGAATAACAGAGGAAAAAGGAGAAGAAATTGAAAAAGCAGTGATCCCATATGTCAAAGGCACCACCGAGAAAATAGCCAAAATACTGAAAAAGTTCAACATAAAAACAATATACATCACAGACAGGAAGAAAGGCCAAGTTTTACCCAGTGCAAAGGACAGATTAGGGCTCAGAACACCTGGCATATACAGCATTCCATGCTCCTGTGGAAAAGAATACATTGGACAAACGGTTAGGCTGATAACCACAAGACTTAATGAACACATTAAAAGTGTGAAAAAAATGGATAGTAAAATATCAGCTTTGGCGGGACACTTTACCACCTCGAACCATATCATAGAATTTGAAAAAATTAAAGTGGTTCAGAAATGCAGCAATAACACAGAAAGGAGGATACTGGAAGCCATTGAAATAGTCAAGCGTCCGGAAAACTTCAACAGGGAAGACGGGTACAGATTAAGCAAACTACGGCTCCCTAACATACCCATAAATGAAAAGAAAAAACAACAAGTCACTCAAGAAGAATCTAAAAAACCTAATTCCAGCCAAGCAGAACCCGAAAAAACAGAAACAACTCATGGAACAGCAGTCAATGGAAGACGGAAGGGTCAACAGTCATGGAAGAGCAGACTCCGACGACGGACACGAAAGAACCCGATGGACTAGCGAAAAAACCCGACGAACTACGAGTGGACCCGAGTGAACCCGAGTGAACCCAAGCGACGGCTACATAAAGCCGCGAATTACCGGAGCGTCTTCATTCTCGATCCAGCCTTGAAGAAGCTAGCAGTTTTTTTTCTTTATTGCTAAAACCAATGCACCCACTTTTACCATATTTTAATTACATTGTAATGATGAATATGATGGTTATAAAGATTGAACGATAATAACATATAACCATTTATATCCTACCAATGCGTATCTTAGAACTCCTCTTAGAATACCTCAACCGTTTCAGTTTATCACGTTGTGTGAATCCACTAGACTCTACCTTGAGATCCGAGCTGGGGATTTTTAGAATCTGGATTAAAGGAGTTTTTCCTCAGAATGATCCATCGTCGTTTAACAGATTAGTAATTTATGAATAAAAAATACGAAACATGCGTTCAAATCTAAGTCACAACCTACAGCAAGCCTGTGGACCGCTATTATTATTAGGAAGCCACCGTTCATACACCAATGTTTGTGATCCGATGGCAATATCTTTAGTAATTTCTTCACAAAGAACTGAATACTATTTAATAGTAAAATGATAGCCTGATACATAAAAAGCTAAGATCTATGTATAAAATGAGGATAAACTAATGTTAACTTTTAACTTTTTTTTTGTTGAGGTGGCTTTAAACATTAAAGATGTTATTGAATTGTGAATATAAATACTTCGAAAAATGATCTTTTACTTATGAGATAATGTTTTTCCTTTCAAAAAACTGTCACGCTCTTATACGAAAGTGTTTGTTTGTTCATTAGACGACACTGGCTAACCGAACGATGCTAACGTGAGAACCATAAATTTTGTTTATCCAGTTTTAATCAGGATAAGGATTTTTAACGAGTACCTGACATCGTACATTCTCTGGGCCCCTGTTTTATGTCCCTTCCAAAGGACGTCATAGCCAAGGATTTTCTACTCCCTTCTAAATCCAAGAGCCACCTGCCCGGACTACGAAGCTGTGATCCTTAAATGCAAATCATTACGCGAGTACTAAACAACAAATTATTAGCATTAGTGATGCTTGTTATTATTTGTGATTTTCACTCACTGAGTCGTGTGATTCTGGGAACTGTTGCTTCTGAATAAAGATGTAGAGTGCTTTATTCGGTGTTACATTCTATATAAAGTCGGGAATAAATGTAATATTAATGCGGAATAAATACAATACTAATGGGGAATATCCTAGAGACGAGTTGAGCCCTGACCCGGGGACTATCGACCCAGTTAGGCCATCAGACAGTTACGGCCACAAAGCCGCAGTTGGGCGCCATCAGTAGCATACATATCTTAAATGGCATCATTCTTCAGGATCTTTCTTTCCTGAGGCACTGCGGAAGAATTCCTTACACAATTTTCTAGTTGTTGATTGCGTCGGTAAACATTCCAGAGTAAATACTGTAGGCCTTCACTTTTCCCGGTTCTGCCTATCTCGACGTGACTCAATCGGAATTATGTGCTTTATCTGAACTTGCGATCCTGAGTTCTTTTCAAGTTCAAGATTCAACGCATTACGATGACCATGACCTACAGCGACATCAAATATAATTAGATCTATAACCAGTAAAATGTTAAAAGTACATTATTTTTCTCATATTCTCATAACCTTACTGAATTGTATATATCTAGTAACTGTGATTTAAGGTCAAAACAATTATTAAGTAGAAACAACTATCTTTTAATTTTTCTGCGAGTTATATTTTGTGGAAAAAAAGTCCACCTTTCTACATTAACAATCCCCTCTCTCTTGTCCTACAACAAAAAAAAGATGCTTGTCGATAGAAATTAATGAAATATATAGAATAAATTTTTGGAAGAGGCCAGCAATGTAAGATTCATCATGATCGCATTTTCCATCGTTCGACAAAAGAGTTTTGAACAAAATATATACTTTTGTTATTATAAAATATGTTTATGGTAGCAATTTAATTGAATATTAAAAACTACTATTTCAATCGTTATAATTTATGAAGTTTTTGCTCAAGAAGGTATTTCTTCAGCTCTGACTGACAGTGTACAACATTACCGATCTGTCAGTTATTTAATGAAAACAGGCATCATCATAATCCTTCCCTCTTGCAACGCTGTGCAGTGTGAGGATCCTGTCTCTAGAGCCTGGTCCAAGTATCTCATTCCTAAGCTAACTCTCTCCTTCGGTTCCGAGTCTATTCCTCTCATCCTGAAAGCATCCCTTACACTGTCCTGCCAGGAGCTGCGAGGCCTTCCTCTGGGCCTGCACAGGTCTCGTAACTCTTCCTGGCGATTACCTTTGGGTCCATTCTAAGGAGGTGGCCCAACCAACGGAGATTAAGTTCTTCCAGAATGGTCTTAACGTCGAAGTAAGCCCGTAAGAGTATGGTTGCGTTCTGAATCCTATCTCTCCGTGTTTTCCTTTCTACTGTTCACAGGTACCACATTTCCATTGCCTTTATTGGACTTCTATGTATTAAGGTGAGGGTCCATGAGGTCTATTCCGAAGAGTAAGGTAGGATAGGAAAGGAGTTCGATTTATAGATGGCCAGTTTGGATCTGCTTAAAGTAGACCAGTTAGAGTATCGATAAAAAGCTACAAGTAGTTCAAAAAGAAATATACAATAATGTTACCTAAGTACTAAGGGAGTGGAATATCTCAGTGGTAGAGCACTCAGTTGCTGTGAAATATATGCCGGTCACTATTCCGGTTGAGACAGATTTATTATTTATTCTCTTAATAGCCAAACCCAATCTCTATAAAGTTGGTAAGTAGACCAACTTGTGTCAGTTAGGGTAAAACCTGGCTGTTGAGCGTGATCTTGTACAAGTTACCGCTGTCTAAGAAAAAGTGCAGTCTCTACCATGTACCCAGGACCCTTCATGAGTTGTAATGGTATAGTACAAGTAAAATGTGTGTTGTACTAATAGCCACCTTATGCTCAAATAATTCTAGTCAGATCCAAAACTGCTTAGAATGCAAATTAAACATTTTAAAAAGCACTCAATTACGTAGCAATCATAAATACGATCCATTATAAAACGCTGACTGAATACCAAACAAGTAAAGTCTATCAGATCCATCTATCTACGAGCTAAGCAGATTATTAAACGTCCATATCAGTGATTTAGATCGTTATTCGTGTTCTCATTATATAGTATAAATAATGTAAGTCTCACGGCGACTACCAATATTAAATACTTGATATTTCAGTCAACCACGATGTAGAAAATATAACTACGAGTATTTGAGTAAAAGTTATCATTTTGACATTTTCTTTGCTATGTTAAAGTTTTTTTTCTAAGATTCTTCTAAAGTTATAGATTGGATTTAGAAATTGCTAGGCATTGTTGACAAAAAAAAGGAAATTATAATGGGAGTAATTATCCATAAGTTTAGCCAGTGAACTTCGCTATTAGTTAATGGTAAATGATATGTCCTATTAAGAAAAATTTATATTTAATAATTGACATTTATACGTCTCAACATTTGATATTATATTATAATTAATAAACTAAATTAATTTTTTGAATTTCAAATCTATGATTAAGACTAATTGAAGTAAGACAATTAGAAAAAGCTATTAAATACCTAGTTCGATAAATAAAGTATTTATTTTCCATACATTAGCATTTATTTTGGATATATTAGCATTCATTTTAAATAAACTAAGCTTTCATTTTCAATAAATAAGGCATTAATTTTCGATAAATTAATAATTAATTATTAATAAATTAGGAATTAATTTCCGATGAATTAAACGTTAATTATCAATCAATTAAACGTTAATTATCAATAAATTAAGCATTGATTTACAATAAATCAAGCTTAAATTTTCAATAAATCAAGTGTTTATTTTCAACAGATTAAGCATTTATTTAAAATAAATTAAGCCTTAATTTTCTAGAAATAAATGTTTTCTTCATATCAAATTGAAATTATAATGATTAGCTAAGAGGAAAAAGCTAATGATTAAATGTATAGAATGAATATATGTAAGCCAGTGGGCCTGTAGATCCCACTGGATACAACCATCGCTTTTAATAAATTTTTTTTTTATTAAAAACTTTATTAAAAACTCTGCCAGTTGTGGGCAATAAGTAATGGTGTTATGTAGCTACATTTAATAAATTAATTATTTTATCTTATACAGCCGTATTTGAACCCTGATCCTTCAGCATAGCACCATGTGACATGTCACGGTGAGACAAAGGTTCCTGGTTCAAATCCCGGCCGAGGCCTATCTTTTCTCTTTAAAAATAAAAAAAATTTAATATTTTTAATTTAGAACATTGTACAATATAAAAGAAAACACTGGTCTATTGGTCCAAAAAGCTGTTGCAATTGCAAATGACCACTTTTTTTTAAGTTTTCAAACAAAATTTGGATTTGAAACGGCTAAACGACCGCTCGACGTCAACCGATGTTAGTGGTACATATTTGAAGACTCCAATTATTTCTGTTGGGCTGAGTATAGCTCTAGGATCGTCCTCCTCAAATTATACCATTTTCCCGCATAAAGTTTCAGCTATATTCTGTATGTGCTTCAAACCTGGATTTTTCTCCAAAACATCTATGAATTTCTTCTTCATTTTGTTGCCATTTTCCGCTTGTGCTTCATCCAGTTTTTTTATTACACTATTATCTACAGAAATACTCTCTACTAATGGCATATTTCCTGTTTCTAGTGCTGTAATTTTATCTCCTAAAAATATGACATTAGAATACAAGTAAGTCAAATCATGTTTTAAAGTCGGTTATCTATTAAAGTTTTGGCTTTTGCTATTGCAGCAGAATCGTTAGGTAATTATACAAAATATCTTTAATTTCATTAAAGTTTGTACAGTAGTACTCAGCTGCACTTAGCCACATCCCCCACCTAGTTAGTGAGAGATTGGTCGAGGAGGCAGTGGGAGATGAGGGTAGCTTGTCTTGAAAATCTCCACACGACTTGGAGCCTTTAAAAATACTTTTTTGACAGTTGCTATCAATCGATCAATATCTGGAAACATATATCTAACAGTTTCTGCAACACGGTGGATAGCGTGAGCAAGGCAGGTCAGATGGATTAGTTTAGGATAAAAACCTTTTATTGCACATCCTGCTTTTATCATATAAGGAGCACCATCTGACAGAAACAGTAAAACATTTTCATGTTGAACTTCATTCGGCCAAAGAAGAGACATACATTCATTAAAATACCAGGCAATGTTAGCGTGATTACATTTTTCAACTACCTCATAGTTCAGCAAAAAAGGTTGTGATGGTGAATCCACAGAGAGTTTTCCGATGATTAAGTTGACAACGTATCTGCCTTCAACATCTGCTGTCTCGTCCATCGAAACCCAGATCGGACCATTTTTTATCAAGCCTCTGATTTTATGGAGTGTTTCATTGTATATAAGATCCAGATGAGATTTCCTGAGGTTACTTTTGTGAGGTATGGTTTTCGCTGTGTACTTCTCCAAAAAAACCTTTAATTCAGGGTGGCTTATTTTATGGAATGGTATATCAGCTCTAAGTAAAGCTCGACATATATCGGTATCGAAATCGAATTTTCCAGACCCACTTGTAGAAGCTTGCGTCAAAAAAGTTTGTTGAAATTTTGATTTCTTATTACTAAAATAGAGCCAAAAACTCAAAAAGAAACACTATTATTTATTATAATGCAATTGGGAAAAACCACAATGCAAAGCCTTATGTTTATAACCCCCTTTTTTGTTTTTGGTGTCTTGATAATGCCTGAATAGGCGAAACGTCGACTGGTAAGTGGGTGTAATTTTGAAACATAAGGCTTTGCATTGTGGTTTTTCCCAATTGCATTATAATTTGATTTCTTATCTTTGTTATCCTAATGTTTTGTCGTCTTTATGTGTTGTGTTACCAAAAAACGTGAAGCAGTTGAGACAGGTTTATCACAACAAACACAGTATAGAACGTCCCCCTTAAAAGTCTCGCTTGAAAATTCACGTATATACTTCTGCACAAGAACTTGTGTCTTTTCCGTGACTTTCGGCATTAAAGATGTAAACCGTTAACAAGACACAAATGATGTTTCCCTGTGAAAAACTCGTGAGAGACTGTCATAAAAGATCGGATGTCAAAGGAAGGAGAATCTGGGAAATATGTTAGAGAGGAGGAAAGAAGATTTATATCCAAATATCTAAATTAACTATTCGACGAAAACATTGATAGTGGCACTAACACAATATTCCTTTCTACTTCAAAAAGAAGCAAAGCCGATTGAACGTTCTTGGAAAACGACGAAGCAGCTATTGTTTCCGACAATCTAACTAAACTAATACTGAACAAACCAAAGGCGATATAAAGATCGTAGAAAGTGGGGGTGAAAAGCACAGAATTTTAATTTTAATTTAAATTTAAATTTTTTAATTTTTTTTTGTGCTAAAAGCCGAATATGTATAAACATATGTAACTTAAAACCAAATATACAAAAATATGCATTTATGATAAAAATATGTAGAAATATGCAAAATAAATATAACTTAAATTGATTAAAAATACTTCAAAACATATGCAGTTTGTTAAAACAGGATTTTTCAGTTAACCAAGAAAAATATGCAAATGCATATAATTCACAGCCCTATTTATCACCAATCAAAACTGTGTCGACCTAGTTTCAGAGTCGACTGCCAAAAGGCACTTGTGTCACTCTGAGTGTCCTAATCCAATCTAATAGTTTTTCCTTTTTTTTAAAAATGTAGGTTTTTGAGTTATGTCAATTTAGAATTACTAGTGTGATATGGGCGAGATCTCGTTTGTGCTTGTGATCTATGAAAAAACTTTGTACATTGTAAAAATAAATACATTGTACCTTTGTGCATGGAGAAAAATAATTGATGTGATGAAGACAACTGTGAGAACAGCGTTTTTCATCACATCTACCATATAAAGCATTTTCAGAAAACACGCACGGTTAATAAGAGCTTAGATCTTTATTCCAACAAATATCGGTATTGTTTTTTTCTTTCTTAAGGGGTTAACTTGGCTTTTATTAATTTTTGAAAATAACATATTAATATTAATAATGATACATGGTATCTCTTTTACTGCACCAGGTGCATTTTAAGAGAGGATTGTACATTGAATTTTCTTAAGGTTAAGTAGATGGTAGGAGTGGGGGATCTAAAAAAAAATATCGGTAATGTAAAAAACAATCGTTTTTGTTTTCATTGTGTTTAATTGATAAGTGGCAAGGGGAAGAATAAATAACAATCAAAGATACTCAATACTCTTCTGAATCCCCCAAATGCAAAGTTTGAGGAGACAACGTTTGACTTTTTCAGAGAATCATCTATATGTATTCGAACTCCATTGCATGTTAATACCTCCGTCAACAAAAAACCGATCTCTATTGACAATACGTTCCGTTATTTTTCTTGTTAATAGTGCATGTACAGATTCAGAGTTTTTGTGCGTTTCGTCATTTTGATTTAGCCCTCCTTCCGAAATATTTTGAAGAAGGTATATATAACGTATATGTAAAATACATGCAGAGAGATATTGGAAAGTTTTTATATTATATTTATAACAACATGCTTCAAACCATAAGATTATTTGTAATTTTAAAATAAATTTCAGCTGAAAAAATAATAAAATGTTTTTCCTTAGGAAATTGCTGGAAATACAATTTTTCTTTATTTTTAAATAAATAATCCTATAGTCTGGAATCTAAAGAATAAGTGTTGTTTTAAAGCTAAAAATTGGCTTTAATTTCTGATTCATTATAATCATGATTTATGATTCATTGTAATGATAATCACTATGTGGGAAATAACAAAATTTGAAAATTCGTGAGTTAGCAAATGAAATTTATATTCTTATTGAACGAAATATTTAAAAAAACTTGTACCACTACAACACACGAAGGATCTTAGGCTCAGTACGTGATTGAAATATCATTTCTTTGCATTATGGTTGTGCAGAGAGATGATTTTCCCGAGATCACACTCAGCCATCATGTTTTCCCCCTAATTAAGATGTACTACTTTAAAGAGGCTGGAGGAGTGAGGAGGGTCTATAACCCACATAGGGTTATATAATCCATGCCTGTTAACAGATAAAAAAATTATCTGTCACAGCCGAATTCGAACTCAGGACCTTCAGCGAAGCTTTCTACTATAATTAATGATATGTACTAGCTGAGATGGTGTCTTGATCTGAGCCCTTAGGACGTTATAGGCCTTTGTATATGTGACTGGGAGGACTGAGGGTGGCCATTCAGACTAAAAGTTTGAAGACCCTTGATAAAGTCTTAAAGCTATCGAACATTTTTTTCGTTAAGAGATAAAAAAAATGTAGTATATAAGCGATTATGCTATGCATTTGGCCAATATTAAGTAACTTAATGTACTCATGCATCCTATAACAATATATTTTAAGCACATATCTTTTTTTTTGATTTTGCTATACCAAGCGCTGTGGCTGGGATCGCTATTGTTGGGGGACGAAGGGATGACAAACTAACAAAAAAAATTTTGATTTTCGCTATATTTGACGGAAGGTACTTTGACTTTCCTTTAATTTATATACACAATAAACTAGCTTTATAAATTTTTATGTATTAAAATATACATTATATCCTTTGAAAAAATAGGATTCAGGTTATTTACTGCAGATATAAAACAACATATTTTTTTATTTTAAAGCATTGGGTAAACGAAGCTACTTGTTAATTTCGTCGTTACTCGGTACTCTTAAACAATCTAAAGACTTAACGGTCCAGTAAAACTTATTCCAGGAATTCATTAACATAGGAATCGAGGGGTCGTAGGGGTTGGGGACAAGAAAGGAAATTTCCAATAATTCCCATTTCCTGGGGGTAGCTCACCCCTGAAAAAAAAAAAAAACCTCTCTGGATCGGTTCCACGGCAGATTTACTCAAGTTTCGTTAATCCCAGAGCGCAGTAAATCCGCGGGTAGAAAATTAGCGTGAAAAAAATTCAGGGAGTGACTCACCCTCAAAATAATGGGCTTACTAATTTCTGTGCCGGGGGGCGAAGGGCGATGTGAAGGGCATGCGCGGAACTCGAAGGTTGGTCCAGTGTGCCTCTTCACTCCAATCTGTCTGCGTCCTCATCTCGACCAGGTGAGATCCGCCCTTGGCCAGGCAGCTACGTCTTCTAAGGGTCACATCACCTTGTCTCTCAGCCCTTAGTGAGTCTTTGATATTTATTAAGAATCTGCAGGATATAGCTTGAATCGATTCTTTGTCCAGAGAAAATTATTATTTTTTTTATTCTTTCAAAAATCCTTCTCCCTTGTTATGCTGCCAAACTAAAGTGATGTGATCCGTAGCAGGCTAGTGCCATGACGGAGCATGTGAAATATATTATAATAAAAAATATGAACTTTCACCTTTTATACTTTATTATTTTTCGTTTTAATGCTTGTTTATTGTCCAAACAACACCATATAAATAGAATAGAATAGAAAAGTAATTTTATTCCGAGACCAGGTTGCTTAAGAGATTTTATATTATGCATACAAGATTTCTTATGAATATTTATAGTATAAATAGGACTTCTGCAGATTATAAAACTTTTTTTTAAAAAAAATAAATGCATACTTGCATAAGTTAAAATTGTTCTGCCTATAACAAAAAAAAGTTCAAACAATAATAGCATAAATCACATTTTCAGTTAAAAAAAAAACCACCTACACTTTTTTTATCTTTTCTATGCTACTGACGATTAGAAATTACGAGTATATTCCTGATTTCTTATCAGCATGTTATTTCAATTGATTTTAGAAGTATTTGATATACTAATTTCTCTTTTTTAATCTGTAAAATGATTTTTAAGAATAAAAAGACATTATATATATTCGTATTTGAATGTAACTATCAGTGTAAAATTTGAAATAATTTTGCTGAATAAAGAGTGCTAGTAAGCAAAAATGTAAAACAACAGTTGATGTTTGGTTTCAGATAAGTGTAAACACACCCTTTTGGTAAAAAAATTAAATAAATCAATTTATTGATTTCTGATCCAGTCCGATGTTTTTTTAAATTATTATAACCAGACAGTATTATACTATAGTGCTATTATTTACCATTATTACTACTTTAAGAAAAATAATAACAATTTTTTTGTCTTTATAAGTTCTTCACGCAAATAAATATTTTACTTAACAGGAATTCTGTTTTATATATTTGATAGATTAATTAAAAACCAATATTATCAGATATCTTTTGGAGATTTACTATAGATATTCTATATTTAAGTTTTTTTATGATACAAATAATTAAAAATAATTAGTATATATGCTTATAAGTATAAACACACAGGCACGCAACATGTAAACAAAACGATTGGCATTTTTAGTGAAAAAATTACAAAAAACACTGATTTATTCGAAAACAAACATTGTACGCTAGATTACCATCACTGATTACTTCATATATTATAGTAGTACTGATATCAAACAAACCATAATAAAAATATATCAACAGTCCATTCCTTGCTGGATTGTGTGTTGTGTTTTGTATAACGTTTTTCAACCCTATACAGATAATGAAATGAAAGATGAATAGGTATATCAAAAACATTCGATGTATTTTTCTAACATTGTCTAGAAAATATAACTAGTTAGATTCTTTAAACAAAATTATAACAAACATTAACGTGTTGACTATTTAATTTGGATATTATTTTATGTCGCTATTAAATTACTATTTAAGAGAAATAAATTAAATATATAACTCGTTTCATAAGTTGAAAAAAAAGTTTTAGAACTATACTGTAATTTTACTCGTAATTGACTTAAATATATCTGCATTAAGTTGTTAATATTTTTTATTTTCCTGAATAAATACTGGAATTTAGTTTATGATATGATATGATTGTGTTACAATGTGTTGAAATGAATTGATTTTAGCATTTAAGCTAAAGAATAGTCAAAGGTATTTATTAATAGAGTCAATTAAATATTACAAATCATTGAAACGATATGAAAAATTATACATTAGTGTTAATGTAATGAAATTCTATACACAAAATATTTTTAATTAAAACGAAAATTATATTTTACAAGTAATAATATTGCTTGAATATATTAATGTTTACTTAATATACCTATAGATATTAAATAAGTGAAGTGATTAGTATGTTTTCATTTCATTCCTTCAAATAATATTTATTCAAAATAACTTGAAAATTCACATAACCTATTTCAATTAACACTAAAATAAATTATGAAGATCATCATTACTTTTTTTTGCATGGTACTATGATTATTACGTATTTATTTTTACTAACCTACTCCGCAAAAATATTTGATGGAATGTATTTCGAATTTTCACTAAAATTCTTCAGTCCAAAATACAAAAATATTTTTGGCGCCCGGTACAAAATAATTGTCTTCCCTCTTTATCAGACCTCTCCTTCTCATTCTAACAACTCTAGCAAACTAAGATAACCCTCAACTTAAATAATAATTGCAAATAACGCCTACGAAATATTTTTTTTTACTTTATTACTTGCTTATGAATAATAAATTCATAAAAAGTTCTCTAATTGTTCTCCAACCACTAAATAAAGACTGATCTGGTTGGAAGTTGTTAGGCACTTCTCAGCGCGCGAACTTTTGTTGACATCACGTCGGTCAGTATAAAAAATAATCTTTAGAAGCATTGAATTAGTAGTTACTGGGTTTAGTATGTGGTAGAGACCACACTGTTTTAAAGAAAACGTGTATGTAAAGAGGTAATTTGGCCGATTTCAGAACTGGTTTTCCCCCAATTAAGGAAGCCCGTATAGAGACTGGGTGAGCCCAGGGGAAAAAATTATCCATCACAGCCGGTCTCAAACTTGGAACATTTTACTCTCAACACACTATTTACTGGGTTACCTCATTCTTTTTGCGATCTAAGCCTTTTGTGAATAAATTTATTGATTGAAATTCACAACTGCAACATAATGAGTAAATATTATCAATGACATATAATGGCATGGTATTAAAGCTAGCCAAGAAACTACCCCACTGGTATTACTCAAATAAGATATTTACGCTAGGAGATCACGAGGTCATCTTCTCCTCAAGCGCCTCGAAAGATTATCGGCTTAGCTGCTTATGAAAGTGCTTATAATCGGAAGATTAGCTGCTTATGAATGTGGCAGCTAACTTGTATAATAATAATACAACAAATAAAGGGAATAATATAGGTAATGGACTTAAATAACTAATTCACTTCGAAGGTCACGAGGCTATCTTCTTTTGAGACGCTTCGGAGAATCATTGGGAATTGAAGAACTAGAACTTAAAGTTAGGTTTGAAACTAGTGGGTTTGAGTTGGAAGAAAGCTTTTCATGAAAGGATTGGCACCAGGTTCGGCCCAATAAGACATTAAAGTCATTATGAATGGATTCATTTTTAACAAAATAATAAGGAGCCTTCAAGATTTACATAAAGATTGGATACGAGAGGAATTCGATGGCTTATTGGAGTTACATAGTTCTACTCCTTATGTCCAAATAGCTCTTCAAATGCCTCTTTTGTAATTAATTTTTGATGAATACTAATGTTAAACTTTTAAAATTTAATTCAAGTAGGGAAGTAGGTGATCAACGTATCGCTCCTTCAAACGAACAACGTCATAACTCAAAAAACCCATTTGAAAGTTCCATGTGAGTTAAGAAAATTAAAATTTGTGTATTCGTAAACCAAAGCATTACACGATAATATTGAAATTCTTTATATAAGCATTAGAACTTTTTAAAAGATTGAAACTTTTTTGATTTTAACTTATGTCATTACTCCCACAAAAACTTCAAGTTCAAAAATGATACACCTCAAAATATGACATCATTAAACTTTTTTTTTTGGAATATCCAAAAGTATTAGCTAATATAATTGCTACTGAAGGCTCAACGCAAAAATGCCAAATTTGAGTTATCTCGCGTTGTTCTTTTGAAGGATCTGATCTGATCATAAATATACATTCTTATATTATAGAATTATTAAGAATTTAAAGTGCTTTTCTTCTTCTTTTCTTTTGAGGGTGTCAGTGATAGGTGATCCATTATATTTCCCACCGTCGTAAACGGATTATCCACAAATTAATGGTAGCAGACATGAGTTTCCTCTTTGGATTAATCCTAGGTTCTAAATTATCATCGGAGAGTAACAATCGGCTGAGCGATACGCGAGAGGAATGAGTGATTACTCGCTTGATTGATGGTCGGTGTTGGATACGCGTTGCATTTCGTCCAACAAAAGAATAGCAAGTGGCGGCAAAAGCGATACCAACTTCAGTAATTCTCGACAGCGATGAATACTCGTACACTCTTGTTATGATGGGTTTTATTGTACCATCGATATTTATTTAATGTATCGAGACCGTTTCGATGGGAATGTTTGAATTGAATCTGATAACACGAATGACTTCGTGGAAACGGTATGAGAAGTATTTTTTTCAATTGATGAATTTATTAACGATTTATTTTAAATCATAAAAAAAATTATGTAAAGTGCATAAATTAATATGTACAGCCTAACCATGAATAAAAAATATTAGGATGAATACTCTCACTTCACGCTCACATCGGACTCATTATTTCATAACACTTCCGACTCGTAGTTTAGTTTTTTTTTCCAACTTTAGCTCTCATATTTAGTCTTTGCCAGATTTAGGTAACATTGACATTGTTGAAAGAAAAATAACCACCGGAAACATTTGGGGGGAAAGCGGAAAAAATCATTCGGAGTTTCCCTGGATAAGTTTAAATATCGTTAAACGTCGTACAGATTTGTTTATTTTTTTATTGTGATGGTTAGAGCCAAAATTCGAAGTGGTCGAGTTCGTGGATTGGAAATTACGGGCTAATAAATCGGCCTTGTCTTTGTCCGTGTAGACATAACTATTGTTTTGTTTCAGTGGGGGAATTTTAGTAGAATTTTTGGTTAGAATTTTATTTATTTTCCACATTTTATTTTCACCAGGCTTACATGACTTTAAAGTTGTTTCCCAGTTATCATTTCTCCATTGATTGATACGGAATCTAACGAAGTTGTTGAAATTATTGAAAAATTTCTTTATTTGCGTGCTTTTGTTACGTTGGTATTTTTTCCTAAGTCTATTTTTAATTTGTATGAGCGCTAGTAGAGAAGGAGGTAAATTATAGTTACGGTAAGACTGTGAGGAATGTTAAGGGATAGTTTCTGTCATGGCTTGTTTAATTAGTTCATTTAAATTATTTATATTTCGGTCAATCTCGTAAGAGTTTAAGGTGTGAAGGATAGTGATAGTTGATAGGAGTAGTTTGAGAATATATTCACTGACTTTGCCGGTTCGGATCTGAAGCTGCTGGGGTGGCTAATAGAAGAGAAACCTCAAACCGTTGTGAACTTCACCATCTCATCCTCCACCTCTTAGCATCAGATCGAGTAACCTCTGTTTCGAGATTAGCGAAGTCATTTACTTGTTTAAGTTCTCTTGTGTATGGTTTCATGTTCTACTCATTAAAGCATGATTAATCGTTTCGTTATTTTTCTAGAATGGCCATCATGGAACCTACATCAAATAGTAACCCTTATTTTTTAATTATTTATATGCCGTGATTATGCCTAGACAGTTGAAACGTTGACTGGTTAGAATGTTTAAAACATTTCAGATACTTAAGAGTAATACTTAGTTTTTTGAGTTTTCCGATTGAATTCTTTATGTTATTTTAAGCCTTTTTTTGATTGGTGGCCCATTTTATTTTATTTTTTTCTAGCCTCTTGGTTTATTTATTTTTTAAATCATTGAAATGGATGTGTGTGTGTGTGTGCTTGTACTGCACTGGGTCCATTGTTAAAGAGGGATGAAAATGGGAATATGCTGCTATTCTATTGGAAGATAACAATAGGACTCAAGTGGGACCCACTAGACTATTTTTTTCAATTATTATTATTATGATTTAATTTTCATTTGCACCTGCGCTATTGCGCGTCCAGTTTTGTTTTTTTTTAAATTATAATCTGCCACTTTTAACATCAATAAGGATGCAGTAAAATACATTCAAAATAAAAAAAAATTAATCATTAATCATTTTTACATTGATTTTTTTAGATCCAAACTTATTTAGAATCAAGAAAACCGCTCCTCTCTCAACCGTACCTCTAGTATTAATGCCAATGTACAATGAATAAAGAATAATGCTATATATTTATTTTACAAGCAGAAAAAAATCTGGCTTTCAAATATTCTTCATAAACTGAAAAGATGAGGATAAAAAAAATTATGTATAATAAAATATAATAATTGGATAAAATATTATAAAAGATGAAAAAAAAAAAAATTGTATCATATTGTATTATTTAACAGATAAACTTACCTTCTATTGGACTAAGTGAGTTATATTTAATCATGAATACACTATCAATACACGACGAAATCGAACTTACAAAAGCTTTGGCCAAATCTAATATTTATAGTTTTTTAATCATTAGCGGCAAATGGATCCTATCACCCAGCCTTTATAAAGTGGGTAACAACAACAATGATGGAAAAATCTGGTGGTAGAGCATGATTTAGGGCAAATCATCTCCCGGCAAAACCGTTATCCGCGAAACAGTACACTCCACCACGTACTGAACTCAAGACCTAGGGGCTGTAGTGGTACAGATTTTCAACAAAATTTATATTGCGGAAATCAGTCTTGATAAATAATAACGTTTAGAAATAACATTAGGAATCAGAAGAAGGAAGGCCTTCTGAGAGAGGTTGAGGAAATTCTGGAGAAAATAAGAAGAACAAAAAGAAAGATTGAAATTGTCTGATTATCGTTCTTCATTTTTGGGATATTATTTGATAGCTTCATGTTACCTCTGTATAGCTGTATATTGGCTATGCTATGATTTTTTCATCGATCGAAATATTTTTTTGAGGTGAAAACTTCTTTAGCCACTAGCAGCCTGTGTATACGTTATACATTTCTTTTTAATCGACTATGATTTAAAGGTTTATTGATATTAGAATAATTATATATTACTAAAAGGTCATTTAAAAGTTGTGCGATTCATACTAATAATAAAATAAAACATTAGAAACTTGCTAAACTATTTCATCCAAAAAGGTTTTATTTGTCATCGTTAAATGTAAATATATAAGAATTCGGATAAAAATTTCCTAAATTATGTGGACGAAACGAGATACAAAATCAAGAAATCCTAGTGCACGCTTCTTACTTTGACGATGATGCTGTGCCAATCCCTCATGAGACCTCATCTTTAACATTTAACAACAATAAAAGTATAATAGCAAAACGAAAACTTTTTCAACTTATTTCTCCTTTAACAAGGATTATTCACAAATCACAGAGGGGGTACTTGTTTATCAATAAATAATATATTGTGCTAGTATAGCCCTACATATGTTGTTATTAATAAATAAACTACTTGAAAATTTTGAATATGGGAAAACAAGACTAATTTTCATAATTTAAAATTTACATATTCGGAAATTTAATTAATTCAGATTGTAATGAAATAGAACTTCAGAAAAGACGACAATTATTCCAATGTTTTAGTTTTCACTTATGCCAGGAGTCCTCATGACTGCTTATTTATTTTTTAAGTTTTGTTATTTTCTAAAAACAACTTCATTACTATAAAAATACTGTTGATATTTGTGATACGAAGTTCAGCTTCCTATCTAATTGAAACGCTGTCGCCACGATCAGAATAATTGGAAATTCGACAAGCTTAACAGCAAACTGCAATAGATCCGGACATGATACAACACCGTATCGTATTCGTGCCTATTTAATTCGCAAACATTATCGTATAGTTGATTCTTCAGGCCCCTTTCAGCTCGTCGGACACTACAACACCCTTATCCCCGATCAGCTTTCAATTAAAGGATTGGGCCGGGAGATGGCTGTACTTCCCGATAGAGCTGCCATAACCGTAATTAGACACGCGAAGTGAAAGCTATAATGGACGTCGCCCTCCAGTGCTTAATGAAATAGCTTTTAATGGAGATGTAATCAGTTTGAATGATGAGATTTTATTGTAATTTTACTATAAGAGCTATCATATAAACGAGATGCATCTTAGAATAAAGTTAATTTAAGCTAAACATTATCTACTATCGAAAACAACAATATAGAGTGCGTTTTAACAATGTTTGCCTTTATTTATGGGTAAAAACAAGTAAGAAGTATAATGCATAGTTGAAACTTTCTTTATGTTTTAATGCACATAAATTGTATATACGATTTACTCAAAATAAAACTATAGTGTTGGATAATTTACCGGCAACACATTTAAACTACGTACATAATTTACCAGAAAAACATTTAGGCAAGGTTTAAAGAAGAATAGTAAATCCACAAAGCTCAAATATTCATAATCTAATTTCTTATTGGACGATCTCATACAAATTACATCGAAGAATAGTAATTAGTCAGGAATACTGAAACTTGTCTCTAAGTTGAGGTACCCAATTAGTGTGAATTTTTTTCAACAAAAGTTTAATTTAGTTTATGTAAAAATGTTAATTTAGTTTTAACGATAGACTTAAGGAGACTTTTTCAACTTCACTCTGGCGAGAACACGAGACATCAATCACTGGCAGAAATATACAATGCCTGGAAATTAAGCTAGGAATAAAGACAACCAAAAAGGGGGTCTTCAGTGGATTAATATCATTTTTGAGAAAAGGCTGCATAAGATTCTTGGAAGTCATCGGACTGATGAAAATAAAAGATATGCCATCGGCATACAATAAACAGTATTGGGCGACATTATATGATGCAAATTGTTTTGGTAAAATTAACTTATCAACTATTACTATCTGCAATACCGGGCAAAATGATGGCTAATAATCAATTTTATAAGACATACAAGTCAGATACTTAGTTTTACCAAGGAAGGAAAGTGATCGCTGTCTCATTGAAAACTCATGTGGGTATTACATAACCAACTGAATAATACATAACCAACCATACATCTTAACTACATTTAAAATGTAGATAATATGGCCGGAATTTTTCCTCCTGGTATGCATTCCCGAGTGACTCATTTTTCTGTCCAAGACGACAAAAGAAATAAAATAATTCCTTTAGCTTAACATAGAAAAGAATAATAATAACTTTTATCACATAGATGAAGAAATAATATCTCTAGCAATCGTATCATCAAAAGACACCGTAATAAAAACTAGATATTAGATAGATATTTTTAAAAACAAGTTATGTTACTTGATATTGTTTGTATTTTTGTTTCATTATTTGCCATGCTTTTTCTACTTGACATTGTAATTTGCATATGTATGTGATAATATATTGATTCTCTTTCTATAATTATTGTTATCTTATTTCAATGTTTTTTTTTATTTCTTGTACTTCGTTTTTTTTTTTATTCTTTAAATGTTATCATTGGAGGTATTTAGCAATTTTTTTCAATAATTATTTTTTCGTTGTTAATTTAATTACATTAATTAATTAAATGTAATCACATTATAATATAAGAAATCCTGTATAAAAGAAACCTATATTGTTATTTTAAAGGGACTTGTCTCAGAATAAATAAAGACTTTATTATTATTATTATTAAAAACAACTACTTTAGGCACAGATGAACTTGACTTGGCCCCAGAGTTTGCAGTGATATCGAAAAACATTCAGGCTTGATACCTAGTGTTTTTTTGATGTGTTACATTTTCATATTTATTTTATTTAACAAAACAGATAAAGAAAAAGGAAATTTTCGTGATCACCGGAGAGATCAAATGTGTAAAATAATAATCATATAAGTCGAAAAATTACACAGGCTTACAGATAACTGCAAACCATGATAGGTGTTGGTTTCACTACATGTTAGTGACTGTACTATTTCTTAACAGAGATCACTCTGTACCGACAGATTTTTCTCTACCCCCATTTTATAGAGGCTGGGTGGCATACGAATAGTAAATAGTAAGTCTTACTCGAATATACCATACCTGTACTCGAAATCGAGAATCAGATTAATTAAGAGTTAAATGAATCTGAATTCAAATAATTGACGCAGATTGGATATCCCTTCATAGGATGAATGGATGCTGTGATAAATAATTTGCTCAAGTATTCGACACAAATTAGCCAAGTGCTTCTTTTTAAACAGAAATCTGTAGCCCTTCCTGCTTATTATCCTGTTTTTCCCTTTGTCCCTTACAAATTTATCTTTGTCCGGAAAGGTTCAGATGTCTCTAATTAGGGTTAAGGTTTTTCGAGGGTCGATGCTATGAGCCGTCTGATGTACGACTCGCGCACACAAGAACACACTAACAGGACACTTCCGGATTCGCAAAAAGGTTCGTGTTAGTGGAAATTAACCTACTTCTGGTAAGACCTCATACTTTGCCATGGAGATTCATAAACATAATTAACATCATTTGTTTTACGGAATGAGTTATAAATGGGCTCAAAACTGAAGTTAAAAATTTAAATTGGCAAACCACAATACATTTAAATCGTTACATTTAATTACATAATAATTGATACATTAATGCATTTAAAATATGGTTTGGAATATTTTTGAAGTAACAACAAATGAACAACATTCATTTACTTCTGCCATTATACAATGAAGATAATCATTTTTTGAGATGAGGATGGTTTCAACGTCGAATAAGACAGACTGTCCTCCTTTTAAAGAGTCGAAATATGGAATGCATTGAAGACAAAGAACGCCCCTATAGAACTCATAGACGCCATCAAATCCTCCTACACAGGCTCAAAGGGTAAAGTCAGGATAAATGGTAAGGAGTCTGGAAGCTTCGATATGAAGAGTGGTGTCAAATAAGGAGATAGTCTAAGTCCTCTTCTATTTATTATTCTGATGGATGACGTCTTAAAAATCTGTAAACGAAGGACGGCAAGAACAATAGTAGGGAAATGGAACCTGAGAACAGTTCTTGCTCAGACGCTTCACTATGCCGATGATATTGTGCTCGTAGCGGCCTCCGTCCAGAATCTTCAGCAAGCTGTAGTGGAATGGGAAGGGGAGCTGAAGAGAAAATCCATCATAATAAATGCAAATAAAAGTAAAGTCATGCAAATAGGGCGAGAGCCTGAAGATGTACAGATTATTTTCGGAGGAGAAATCAAAGAGACAGCAGAAGACTACACCTACCTAGGTACAGTTCTCAGGAGAATTGGTAAAATTCAAGAAGAAATATCCAACACGATTAAAAAAGCGAACTATATTTATTACCAAATCTGCATTACTGTTGCTGGGAAACGTGAAGCTAAGGAAAAGGTAAAACTTCACATTTTTAATGAAATTTACCTAAGTGAGAGCTGGCTCCTTCTCGACAGATTGAAGAACAGAATCACCGCCTCGGAGATGAAATACCTCAGAAGAGTGGCTGGCCGAACACTGAAGGAACACATCTGGAACGCCAGAATAAGAGAGGAGCTGGGGGGTGAAACCACTAACTGAAATTCTAGAGAAGAGGCAGTTGAAGTGGTTCGGACATGTGTGCCGTATGGACGAAGATCGCGGACCAAGCAGGTTCTTCGAAGCCAGACCAACTGGCAAAAGGCCAAGAGGCAGGCCAAGGATGTCATGGCTGGATAATGTGCCTAGGACAGGGGAGAAAAGAGGAAAACCATTGGACTCCATGAAGGCATTGGCGAAAGACCGAGACAGATGGAACGCTTGGATCGAGGCACCTCCACGCTGAGAGGGACTGAGGAGGAAGGAAAAGAAGAAGAAGTCCTTTTATTTTTCCCGACCGAGAACTTTTTAAGGTTAAAGGTTAAAAAAAAATTGAAAAAACACATTGTAAAGAAAATGGAGCCACCTAAATGAGAAAATAACTGAAAGGTAGTACAAAACATCTCTGAATAAAGTTCAGTGAATTTAAAATTGTAAATAAAAAAACCTTTGTGTGCTTCAAAATAATGTTTGGTGGAAGTGCAACAAAAAATATTGTGCTCTATGAATATTACTGTAATTATTTGTGAATAAAATCCAAATATGGAATAAAACATATGCGTTCAACCGCCATCTTTGCCTTTTATTTTCAAGTAAATATTTTTATTATAAATTTTTTTAACATAAAACATCAAATTTTTAACAAATAAATTATTTATAAACCCACTTCATAACATTTTATGGTTTGTTATAAATATAATTATTTAATTATAAACGAATAGATTTTAAAATTTCTTCTCTCTTCACCTACTTAATGCACCCTCTATATGTCTCGAATATGAGAATGCTAAAAACTCATTATTAATGCAAACCCTCTTTTTAAATTATTGTAGCGCCCTTTTGAAGTAGAGGTACGCTATTAAAACATACAAGGGCTGATTTCAGCTTATGAATTTTAAGTACTTACGGAATACGTAAAAAGGAATGTTCGGGTGTTTTTTTAGCAGTACCGTGCCCTACACTTAACAATAAAAAGCCATTCAACCTCGCCTCATTTATTTCCGTACATTCTTCCTGCCGGCTGTTTGTTCCTAGAGTGATCTTTTTGCAGTATTGGAGGAGGGATAATCTAGCTCTAGGTTGTAATGAAGGAACTGTTACCAGCACATAAACTTTTTTTTGGTATTGTTACGGGCTACTGGGTATTAAAATGAATTAAGCAATTCCTTAATTCAAGAAACTAATATTTATTAACAAAATGATAAAAAGGATACAATTAAACTATTAACAATTAAATTATTGAACTAATATAAATTTATAATAACAATATTCTAAATATTATCATCTAGGCCTAACTCCTTTTTAATTATTACAATAATATAAGATATTACTAATTCTAGATAGCTTAACTAGTTACAATAGTTTCTATGAATATTATAAAATTACACTACAATTTATAACTAATAATTAACACTTACAGTTCACTAGTCCACCGACCGTAAGATTCTTAAAGTATCACAAACTGACTTACAGTAACAAACAGAAACAGTTTATTACACTCGCGAGACTGTTACAGTTCACAGATACACTTATTACACTGGCCGGTTCAACACTGACTAGTTTATCACACTGACACTCACTTATTACACTTATCACAGATCTTCACTGGTCTACTCTCAGGCTAAGACTGACTGACTCGAGGTGAGGGAAGTCTTTTTATAGGCAAAGCCGAACATTCTAGAACACGGGGGCCAGACAATTCTGGAATATTCTCAATCCTTTGCCGACAAAAGGAGACGATCTAGAACCGTCCTAATCCTATTTTAACTTCTCCCGTCGACGGATTTAAGCCGCTAATCCTCTTGCTTCCGTCTTCCTGCCGGCGCCCGTAACACTGCCCCCTCCTTAAAAGTGCTCTGCCCCAGAGCAAGTCCGGAGAAATCGGGCATTTATGAGCTTCTACTGATGGAGACGCACTTTCTTTCCAGGGGTTGAACGTGCACACCAATATGGCAACTCCAGAGTTGGCGAATGTCTGTTCGATCATGTCCCTGACAATCTTTCACTCCAAGCCGTCGTATCCACTGCCCAACTTTGGAATAGCGAGCTTAGTGACACGCAGTCTCAGAAGCTTACTCCGAAGGTCGTCGAGGCTTCGCCGCAGTGCGTCATATGTCGGCTTCTGATCAGTGGCACGCTTGGTAACCAAGTAAAACAGGTGTCGTCCTTCGTGCGGCTGGTGGAGTGCCTTCCCGACACTTGGTTCTTGGCGTTCCAGCTCCTCAGTTCCGCCGAACTTCTTCCTGAAGACCGTTGCAATCCCTCGAGAAGTCCTCAGATCTTCGGCAACGCAATGGGCCAGAGAATACTCCACTGGTAAGGAGAAGATATCCCTGTAGATTACCTGAGTTACTCCATGAAACCCTGGTACCTTAGTATTTGCAACTGGGTCATTATTTGTCTCCACATTGTTGAGGTACCTAACCTGCTGGTCTTCTGCCGGGCCATGGGTTCCTTTGTACGGCGCCAGTCTATTGAAATGGACTACCTTGGGTTTTCCTTTAGGCTGCTTCCTGATCCTATATACGACGTCGTTGATCCTCTTGACGATCTCAAACGGGCCGTCCCAGGAGTTCTGCAGTTTAGGTGAGTAGCCTCGCCTTCTACGAGGATCATGTAGCCAGACCAAGTCTCCAGGTTGGTAGCCACCCTTCTCAGCCCTGATGTCGTAACGCTCCTTCGTTCTGTCACTGGCTCCCTGGATATTTGTGCGTACCTTCTCGTGGATATTATCCATTCGCTTCCGTAGATCCGTGACGTACTTCTCTCCGGCAATTTCCTCGTCAGTCTTGAAACCGAATTTCAGATCACAAGGCAACCGAAGTTCTCTGCCGAATACCACATTTGCGGGAGTCTGCCCCGTTGCCTCACTGACTGTACTGCGGTAGGCCAGCAGGAACAGGTGAAGATACTGGTGCCAGTCTCGCTGATGGTCGGGACCACTTTGGACAAATATCGACCCATAGTCCTGTTCATGCGCTCCACCATGCCATCGGATTAAGGGCGAAGAGGTGTCGTCCTGGTCTTCCGTATTCCCAGTGCTTCGCACATCCCGGAGAAGACTGCAGACTCGAAGTTTCGTCCCTGGTCAGAGTGAAGTTCCATGGGTACTCCAAACCTACTGACGAGCTGCTTCACCAGTACGTCCGCAACCGTGACTGCCTCCTGATTCGGAAGGGCGTAAGCTTCCACCCACTTGGAAAAGTAGTCCATGGCCACGAGAATATACCGGTCACCTTCATCCGTCACAGGGAAAGGGCCAGCGATGTCAATTGCTATCCTCTCAAACGGTGCTCCCACGTTGTACTTCCTCATTGGGACCTTCTTTCTTCTTATGGGTCCGTTAGAAGCCGCACAAGTCGCACAACGCCTGCACCAGTCCAACACATCGTCCTTAAGGTTTGCCCAGTAAAAGCGTTCACGTACCTACACAGTAGTTGCGTTCCGGAGCTGAGAGCGCTTTACTGAAATATCCAAAGACCCTTTCTTCTCCATCTTGGAGCTGAGAGAGGACGCTCCCAATAGCGGTGTTGCTGGCGTCTGTGTCAAGTATGAACTTGCCCTCGGGACGGGGATAGCTCAGAATAGGAGCACTACTCAACTTCTTCTTCAACTCCTCGAAGGATGCCTGACATTCGTGATCCCAAAGGAAAGTCCGTTTTTCCTCGGTGAGCCTGGTAAGAGGTTTTGCAATGTTTGCAAATCCTTTCACGTACCTCCTGTAGTAGGTGCAAAGGCCGAGAAAACTTCTTACTTGGTGCTTATCTCGAGGTACTGGCCAGTCGGTGATCGCTGCAATCTTCTCTGGGTCAACGGCAACTCCGTTGTCTGACACAACATGCCCCAGGTAGTTGACTTGCCTTCGGAAGAGATGACACTTCTTCGGGTTCAATTTTAGGTTCGCTGCACGCAGTCGTTCGAAGACCTTCTCCAGATTGTTCAGATGGTGAGCGAAGGACTTTCCCAGCACAATGATGTCATCTAGGTATACCAGGCAAATTTCCCAAGAGAGACCTCTTTACACGCTTTCCATCAGCCTCTCAAATGTTGCAGGAGCACTGCAAAATCCGAATGGCATTACTGTAAATTGCCAGAGTCCAGTCCCAATCGAGAACGCTGTCTTCTCTTTATCTCCAGGTTTCAATCCAACCTGCCAATATCCACTGCGGAGATCCAAGGTAGAGAAAAGTTCCACCCCTCTAGGGTGTCCAGCGTATCATCAATCCTGGGGAGCTGTCTTTCTTTCTTGGTGACTTTGTTCAGAAGGCGGTAGTCCACGCAGAATCTCGTTGTGCCGTCCTTCTTTTTCACCAGCACAACAGGAGACATCCAGGGGCTACTCGAAGGCTCAATGACACCATCAGTCGCCATCTCCTTGATGATCTTCTCGGCGTCCTCCCGTTTGGCTAACGGCAGCCTCCGCGGGACCTGTCGGATGGGCTTAGCATCCCTGGTGTCAATCCTATGCTGGGCGATATCCGTTCTACCCCGTGGCCCTGGGCTGATCTCGAAAACGTCCTGCCATCGGGTAATCATCTTCTTCACCTCCTCACTCTCTTCAGGCGAAAGGTCGCGACATGATTCGTCCACAAATCCTTTTAATTCTTCCGGCAGTCCTCGCAGCTCGGTGGGATGAAGTTGCAGCTGACGAACCACTGAGGTAGCGGTTGTACATTCTACGACCGGTGTTCCTTTGTTCAGCGTTACTGGGAAGCTGTTCAGGTTCATTAGCCGAATTGGAGTGTACGTCCGACCTTGATGAGAGACCTAGCCACCAGTACGCCACGTCCGATATCCTGTTCTTCTTGTTTTCCAGGTTCAAGAAGCACACATTGACCCTCAGGTAGATGGCCTTCGACCGTCCCATGTGTTATGATTTGGCTCCGAGAAGGTAAAGTGGTGTCTTCTAGTAAGCGCACTCGTGCGTAGATATCCTTTCCCTGCCGGAGGATGACTTCTTCGTCTCCCAGCGTCATCACACCTCTTGCCATATCCAGCTTGATCCCGCATGTGATCATCAAGTCCGTGCCCAATATGACATCTTCATTAATATCTGCCACGAAAGAGCGGTGCTTCAGATGTTGACCCCCGATGATAAAGTAGGCAACTGTCTCCCCGTAGACCTTGGCTGGCTCTCCTGTGGCAGTCCGTAATGTCCAAATCGTTGGCAACATCTTCTCAGCAGGAACTGTCTTTGAGCTCAAGATTGTCTTGGTTGCGCCGGTATCCAGTAGCAGACTTCGCAGCTGCCCGTTCACCTTCCCATCAACGTAGAAGCTGTTCGTTCTGCTCCCTGAAGACGCAACTCTACTGGTCTTCCTCGGGCCTCTGACGTAGCGGGCTGATAGTTGTTCCTCCCCATCAACCCTACTTCGTTCCTTGGGTGGACACTTGCTTCTAGGGTGTCCAAGTTGGCCGCAGCTCCAACAGCGTACCTCCTTCTTACGGGTCCTGAGGGCCTCCAAAACTTTTATCACAATATCTTCGATACTAGGGACCACATTAGCCTCCGCTTCTGCTGCTCGAACTCGCGCATGGCCCCGAACAGACTGCCTGACAGCCTCGAACTCCATGGCCTGAGATAATGCGTCTCCTAGCGTTTTTGGCCGGGCGAGCTTCACTGCCTGTTGGGTCTCGGGGTCCCGAAGTCCATCCAGGAATTTGTCGACAGCCAGGCTCTCGTAGACATCATCGGTGACCGATGGGTAAGCATTTCTCACCAGCCGGGCAATGTCCGCTTCAAATTCCTGCAGCGTCTCGTTGGTCTTCTGGATCCTGCTTCTCAGCTGTGAGCGATATAGCTGGTCCACCTGGCGATGGCCGAAACGCATCTCCAGTCTTCTAACCAGTTCCCCGAAGTTAGACCGCTCTGTCATGGGCATCCCTTGCAGTACTCCCAAGGCGTCTCCTCGCAAGGCCAGGCACAAAGCTGAAGCTTGGGTCTCTTTTGACCACCCGTGGATCGAAGCCGCAGTCTCGAAGAGGGTCATGTAGTCCTCCCACGGCGTCTTTCCGTCGAACACTGGAATTGTGTTGTGAGTTGGTGGCGTCCCTGAATTGGCGGGCGTAATGGTTTTATGAAAGCTGCCCTCGGAGGAAAGGTCGGTGTCGTTCGTCGGTGGGTTGCTCATACGTCCCTCGAGAGCCTCCATTCTTAGCCTAAGTTCGTTCACTTTTTCTCCTAGCCTAGATTCTACATTAGCTACTTCATTATTTACATTTTCCATTAACTTAGTTTCTAATGTGCCTAACTTAGACTCTAATGTATCCAATAAATCACTTTTTACAGTACCTAATTCATTCTGTACATTACCTAGCTCATTTTTGACAGTACCTAATTCATTACCTAACCTATTTTCTATATTGCTTAATTCATTACCTAGCTTATTTTCTACATTGGTTAACTCATTTTTAACAGTACCTAATTCATTACCTAGATTATTTTCTACATTGCTTAACTCATTTTTAAAAGTTGCAGACAACCTGCTTAAATCAGTTTCAAACAGAACGTCATCTGGATTTTCCCCTAAATCTACAAAAAAATGACGCAACCGCTGTTGCAGCACACTTTTAGTTCCAGATGAATCCAGATCACGTTCCTCCGATTCCCGTTTCAAATCCGCAACTTTTAAATCAATTAATTTAACACTTTTAGAAGCCATTATATATATAGTAGCCCAATAATTACAAAATGCAAAATAATAACAATTACACAATAATCCCACTTCTGACACCAATTTGTTACGGGCTACTGGGTATTAAAATGAATTAAGCAATTCCTTAATTCAAGAAACTAATATTTATTAACAAAATGATAAAAAGGATACAATTAAACTATTAAGAATTAAATTATTGAACTAATATAAATTTATAATAACAATATTCTAAATATTATCATCTAGGCCTAACTCCTATTTAATTATTACAATAATATAAGATATTACTAATTCTAGATAGCTTAACTAGTTACAATAGTTTCTATGAATATTATAAAATTACACTACAATTTATAACTAATAATTAACACTTACAGTTCACTAGTCCACCGACCGTAAGATTCTTCAAGTGTCACAAACTGACACACAGTAACAAACAGAAACAGTTTATTACACTCGCGAGACTGTTACAGTTCACAGATACACTTATTACACTGGCCGGTTCAACACTGACTAGTTTATCACACTGACACTCACTTCTTACACTTATCACAGATCTTCACTGGTCTACTCTCAGGCTAAGACTGACTGACTCGAGGTGAGGGAAGTCTTTTTATAGGCAAAGCCGAACATTCTAGAACACGGGGGGGGCAGACAATTCTGGAATATTCTTAATCCTTTGCCTACAAAAGGAGACGATCTAGAACCGTCCTAATCCTATTTTCACTTCTCCCGCCGACGGATTTAAGCCGCTAATCCTCTTGCTTCCGTCTTCCTGCCGGCGCCCGTAACAGTATAATTTACCGTAAAATATCCGCCATAATTATTTTATGTTAGTATAAAATTTTATTAAAATATCCAAGACAATTGATTCGGAATTCGGTTAAAATACAGAGTGTATATATATATATATATATATATATATATATAAGAGTAAAAAGAATGTACTACTACAACTCGTGAACGGGGTTCACGTTCAGTACATGGTATTCCTTCGCCATTCGGTACATGGGGTTCCTTCGCCGAGCGTGTCTGTTCGCGATAAACTCAAACACTACTGCGTTGATTTTCTTGCGCTTTTGACCAATAGATAGGGTGATTCATGAGGAAGGTTTAGGTATATAATTGGTCAATGTTTATTTTAAATTGGTGGAATGTAACGATAATCGTTGGAAATGTTGAAAAGTCCTGGAAAAAAAATGTTGAAAAGGCCTGGAAGCGTTCATCAAAGACGCTGCCTAATCCCTGTGAGATATAACAAACCGATGGATGGTGGAATATTCCTCTTATAGACCTACAAAAAAGTCCGAGATAGTTTATATCTATATTTTAAGGATAGCATACTATTACCATTATATTTTTATTTTTTAAAGACAAAAGATAGGCCCTCGGCCGGGATTTGAACCCCGAACCTTTGTCTCACCGTGACATCGCTCTACCCGTTAAGCTACCCAAGGCCGCCTGCTGGCCGAGGACAAACCTTTTCTCTTATAGATCCTATGTCCCAGTGCTCTCGCCATTTTTGCGATGAATACACCAGAACGAAGTTCTTTGAACATTAATTTAATTTTGGATCTTATTGACTTACGTCATATTACTATTTATAATTTTTTATAATTATTGGTCATTTTTTTGAGTTTTAAATATTTTTATTTTTTAAAAGAGAAAAGATAGGCCCTCGGCCGGGATTCGAATCCGGAACCTTTGTCTCACCGTGACATCGCTCTACCAGTTGAGCTACCCAAGGCCGCCTGCCGGCCGAGGACAAACCTTTTCTCTCATAGATCCTATGTCCCATTGCTCTCGCCATTTTTGCGATGAATACACTAGAACGAAGTTCTTTGAACATTAATTTAATTTTAGGTTCTTATTGACTTACGTCATATTACTATTTATCTTAGGAGTTATAGTAAATAATTAACATGCGTGAAAATAATTTCGTATATAAAGAACTATTTTAGTTTGGTTTTTATGTTCATAATATCTACATAATAAAATGTATTGAAATACTTCAATGAGTGTAGACATTATATTGCATTTAAATCTAATTGACATCTTTAACGCAACTAAAATGGACTAAAGATACGATCTTAAAAACAGACAAAACATGCAGGTATAATATACTCTTGACAAGGCGGGGTGGGTTGCTAGTATTGATATATAATAAAAAAAACATTAATCATACATCAAACCATACATCATCTATCATGAATCCATTTAAATTTTGGAAAATTATTATCGTGATTTCTCACGAGGATATTAAATTCGATTTGTAACATACTTGGAATGGTGGAAATACAGAGTTGAAATAATTTGCAATTTTTTTCCTTCTAGCATTTAGGGCTATATATAATCTATAGTTACATTTAGATTAAAAAGGACATCAAAGCCAGCCTCCATTCAATGGAACACAAACACATTTTAAGAGTAATCAGATTATTTTCTTTGTTATGCTTCGTTCTCTTCTTATACATATTAAACAAAAATATTAAATTTTTAAATAATTTGATTTTTACGATTTTTTATTTTCTTGGTCCTAAGCACAAAACTCTAGAACTCGAAGCAGATTTATCATTTTTTTAGTGTAGATTCATGGAGATTGGTTGATGGGAAATAAACCCGAAAGGTTTTTAATTTTTAAAATATTTGTAGGTTAGCATGCATGAACCTACAAATATTTTTATTTTTATTATTAATTATTAGCTTCATGATTCACTGAAATTTCTTTATAAAAATACCTTATCTATAGGTTATTAGGTTGCAGTGTTTGTTGTAATACAACTTTCTTTGAACATATTATTTTAGCTTTTTGATTTTACTTTGCTTTTTACACTACGAAATACATAATTTAAATAGCTTTATTTTCTTAATATAAGGAAACATCCTACAAATGTACTAAAAACAAAATTATTTAAAAAAAATAAAATTAATAATATATAAAAGGAGTACAGACTTGGACACTTCTTTAATTTAATGTAAGGACAGGGGGTGGTTTCGGCGGCGCGGGGGTAAAAGTGATATTGGCGGAAATGAATAAAACACATAAAGTTAAGGGTCGGTTTTTGGTGACTGGGGGACCTTTCAGGCAGACGTCGAAGGGAAAAACCTTGGACAAAGGAAACTCGGGAATATTTGAAGTCTCCCTTCTGCTCAATTCCTGGTCACTTATTGTTCGCCCGCCGTTCTTGGGAATTGAATAGGGACTTACATAATAACACGCTTTTTAATCCCCAATCCCCCTCCACTTCTACAGTTTAATGTTTATAAGGCTTTAATATCCCTGATTGCGAATGGCTTGAGTGGCAATTATGTCTTGGGGTTTTTGCTTCTTAGGCAAATATTTTACTTCTTAATTGGAACAAGAACAACTGTTATTTGTTTCAAGAATATATTTAATGTATCTATGAGCTGTTCAATATGAAATTAGATAGGGAGGTTGTACGAGTGCGTACAGTGCTGAGTTTATGAGCCAAAGATCCCGGGTTCAAATCCGTCAGTGGCAGATAGATTATTTAATCAGTTATCAGCCACTGGTGGAACATGTGGGATTTAAAGACTCTCCTGGAGCTCACCCACCCTATATAAAGGGGTTAATATTCATTGGGGGAGAGGGGAAACCTGACCAATAAGCAAACAAATCACTAGCAACCGAACAAACGAAGACCTTTCATGGCTTGAAGCGGATCAGGATTTTTTTCCTTACAAACATATTTTTGCACCATAAAAACATTTTATTTATTCATTTGACGTCATACTTTTTTGTTGTTATGGCAAATCGAACGATGAAACAGTTGGTGTCTTAATTTTTTCTAATCCAGGAGTCTTTAACTAGAACCTCACTCCGCACAGGCTCGAGAAACCTAAGTTACATTCCCTTCCGAAGAAAGGCATGACCAAGGATTTTTTACTCTCTTTAAAAATCCTAGAGCCAACTGCCGGGCTGCTGACCCACAACCCCTGAACATAGAAAGTTGTTTTACTAAACCTTACATCAAAGAGGACCCCTGTGTTATTTGTATAGATCTTAGGCACTGTTATTCACAATACCTATTTTTTAATTTAATTAGAATCTTGATGTATTAGAGAGTTAGCGTTTTGTTTTTAATAGGTCATATAAAATATATTTTTATCAACAATATTATTAGGAAAGACTAATGTGGGTTTCTTTATTTTTTTAAGTAACACAAAAAAATTAATTGAAAAATAATAAATATAGGAATTACGATTCCATGACCGCTCCCGTCCCTTTTCTTATCAGTAAAAGATTGCTTTGCCAATATCGTGATTGTTAGTGAAGAGGCCAGCCGGTGCTCTGTCTACGTGCTCCTCCTGGGACCTCCGGGTCTCCAATTTCCTCCGAGGACGTCTTATCCGATTTATGAGGACAACACCGCCCATGCAGAGTCAAGCCACGTAGACCACTTCTCTGTTTTAACTCCATACCCTGAGGTCCCTTCCAGTCACGGGCCTACACATAAAGTCCCTGTAAGGGCTGGATTCCTCCCCTATTGAACACTACTCGAGGGAATGAAGGCATGAGCAAAATTAAACTACCAAATTTCCGGAAGTACCGCACTTGTGTTGTTTATGTTACCATCAAAAAAGCAGTTCTCATATATTTACAGTGAGCCTATCAGGCTGGACTTTTCGTCAGAAATAGATCTGATGTATAGACATTGAAACCTTGGGTATGGAAATGCAATAAATACTGAACTTTGGTACTGCACTTTTTATATAGTTATTCCGTTTTGTTTTATTCTCATATAATATAAAAATTATGCTGAATAGTTGAAACAAATAAAATAAGTTAAACTTATTTTATGCAAAACTTACGAATTGCACCCCCGATCGTTTCAAACACTTCTAAAGATTAATCCAGGTAACCATTTCCACGTCAATCAATAATAAATTTGCATACATTTATAAACTATTGTTGGTTTATAAATTCGTAAAACTATATTAAGGAATATGTATTACAGCTAGTATAAGCACATTGGGAAAATGGCAAAGCTCTGTTCTTAAATTATAATGCAATCGGAAAAACCACAATGCAAAGCCTTATGTTTCAAAAATACACCCACTTACCAGTCGACGTTTCGCCTATTCAGGCATTATCAAGACACCAAACAAAAAGGGGGTTATGTGAATCACATCTCGAAGAAAAAGGTGCAATACATCCCAACGATCAACAGCCCAAACAGGCTCCAAACATGAGACAGCACCCCACCACCAAGACGTTCAACATACAACTGACTTGTTTGGTGTCTTGATAATGCCTGAATAGGCGAAATGTCGACTGGTAAGTGGGTGTATTTTTGAAACATAAGGCTTTGCATTGTGGTTTTTCCCAATTGCATTATAATAAATAATAGTATTTCTTTTTGAGTTTTTGACTCTATTTTAGTGCTCTGTTCTTAAATTTTAGTTGAGGATACACTCACGGCTCAGGGGAACTTTCAAGGGCATATTTAAACTATATACAGGAAGTTCATGCTCCTTCATTCGGACAAACCTCTTCATATACTACATAGTTGTTTATTTACTGTTTTTAAAAAAAAATGTAAATTGCAATAAAAAAAAATCTAAACATCTTAAGAACGGTCTCGGGTTCGGTACATGGTAGGGATTGTACTGCTCCTAAGGCAATGGTTGTGCAGGAAGATAATCTGTTTGAGATGCTGATCAACTGCCTGGTCTCCCTCAATTAACAGTACTCACTATATAGGGGCTAGGTGAGCCATGGAAGATCGGTGGACCTCTCACAGTCATCCGTTGCTGTTAATTGGTTAAAAAATTGATCAGTCATTGTCGGGTTTGAGCTTGGAATCTTCAGCCTAATAACTAAGCACACTGGACTACCCAATCCCTAATAATAAATATTAAATAAATCATTTTTTTTAAATTGATCCTGATTATCAAGCGTAGTTTATTTAAAGTAGTAATTAAACATGGGGTAGGGCCCTTTTATTAGACATCATTTCATAACGTTCCTTTTATCTAACAGATCTGTAAACTCCTTTATTCTACAAATCATAATTTTTTTAAAGTTCACCACTTTTTATAAAACATGCAACAGTTTTCAATTAGAAGGTGTCTTTTTTGTAGTATTGTGTACAAAATTATATTTCATTAAATAAATAAGGAGCTGAAAATATGTTTTAATTTTATGTGATGTAATTTTTCAATTTTACTTTCTTACTAAATTTACTGATAGTATACTGAAGATTCAAACTTTGATTTTTGCATATGTTTCAATTGCTGGTTTACTGGATTCGAGTACCACGAAATTTAAAAAAAATACATCTATTATGTATGTAATCTTTGCCATGTGGGAATCCTCTTTATTAAGTAATACCAATGTAAAAAATTGTCAAACTAACAATAAAAAATATATATATATATATAAATATGTGTGTGTATACAGGGTGTCCTATTTCAAGTGGATCAAATAATTTTTAACTTTTAAACGAAACACAATTCAGAAAAACGATTCAGGTAAAAGTTGTAGTTATTCAGGCCTAGTTTGACGAAATAAAAAAAAAACATTTTTTGTTTTTTCACTTTAAATGGTCAATATCGACATTCAAAAAATGTAGTTTCCTCTGGATCCCCATTTATTTTTATTTTTCTGAAATTTACAATCTAAAACATGGAAAAAATGTTTGTAACATTTTTTCTTTCTTTCATAGTTTAGGTAGAAAAATCATTTTTCCATGTTTTGTATTTTACATTTACATTACATTTCAGAAAAATGAAAATAAATGGGGGTCAAGAAGAAACTACATTTTTGAAGGTCGATATTGACCACTTAAAGTTAAAAACCAAAAAAGGTTTTTTTATTTCTTCAAACTAGGCCTGAAAACTACAACTTTTACCTGAATAGTTTTTCTGAATTTTGTTTCTTTTAAAAGTTAAAAACGTTTGATCCACTTGAAATGAGGCACCCTGCATATATATTTCTCCTGTAATTCATATTCACCTATAAAATTACAAAACTTTTTTAAAATAATCTTTTCATTTTCTGTAATGTCTGATTTTTATCTTCCTTATTAAATAATCAGCGAAACCTAGTTAATTAGTCACTTATTCTAAGATAACAAAAGTTTCAATTCCGAAGGGTTCTCAGAATTTAATCCCGAAGTAATAATCGGCAGGTCTAAAACTTGAACTTTACTACTAAATTATAAACTTTGTTTGCATTTACAACCAGCATTATAAATATTTTTTCACATGATTTTTTTTTTTAATAAATGGAATATAATTCTCTTTATTATAACTTAATATCCAGAGAATTATTCATTTGAGTTAGTCGCAAATGAAATTCATAATCATTTTCATAAAAATGAAGTTCATTTTCCATTTGAAGTAGAAACCATAAGTTTAACAAAATTGCATTTTTTTAGCCATTTCAAAAAAAAAAACTTTATTTAAAGTTTTACATATACAAGCAGCAATAAGTGTAAATACATGCTCCGGACTTCCTTTAAATGTTTAAACAACAGTGATTTTAATTAATTACAGTTGTCTTTTATAAGTCAGTTTTACAATAGCAGGAAAAATGTAGAAAAAACCCGCTTAAAAAAAAAAAAAAGAAAAATGAACCATGATAAAAAGCCATTTCAAAATGATCTTGGCCATTGTACTAACTCTATAAACTAAACTATATATAAATAAGAAAATAAAATAGACCCATCCGTTCAAGATATAATCGTTCAGCAGTATATAGGCATTCCTATATACCGTACCTATACAATATGAGTTTCTTGTACTTAGAGAAGCTTAATCATGTTATTGTCTTAGTGAATAAGGGGCTAAGTCAGGCATTGGCTTGAAAAGGAGTTTTTGCTTACATTACAACTCCATTTTATGCCAATAACAACGAGAATAACACGATTCAGCTTCCCTCAATACAACTTACTCGCTCTGAGAAAAAATCGATTTAATCAATTATTCTCCGGGGCCGTAGAAAAAATGTTAACGGAATCAGCTGCAATTTTAAACATTTTACAATTCATTTAAAAATCATGTCAATAAGTACCCTTCTATATTCCGCATAGAGGCAGAGAAGTAATGACTTGCAGTTTTCTAAGAAGCCCGAGGCAGCCCAAGTGGTCTTTTTCGCTGGCACTTTTTCTGTGAATCCGGAGACAAAGAACGATTGCTGGGCGCTGCTTTTGTCAGTTGTTTAGGAAGGAAGTCATTATCAGTATGGAAGGAGAATGTCTGTCATCGTCTTGCAAAGTCTCTCGCCACGTTGCAGTTTTTTTTAAACTACTTCTGGAAAAACCATTGTTCCGTTACTGTGTGTATGACGATGTTATTTTTTCGAAAGCTTACTTTTGTTCTTACAGTTTTAGTGTTATTGTTTCCGTTGGATAATATTTCTTTCTAGGAAAAAATAAAAAGTTTTTCCGAATAAAAAGAAACTCTTTTTACGCAGCCGTGAACCTCGATACTTCGCTTAGCTTTTATTTTGGAAAAGGAAAAAAATATATAGAATGCAAAGTAATGTAGGTTCATCATTTCCTGGCGTTTTATGAATTTTAATACCAGTAACTTATTAATATCGATGGTTCATGTGTAGTGATTCTTACATTCTTGCCTTACTATCATGTGGTGTACGTTCTGAAATCAGAGTAAAAATGACGTCCATTACTGCCAAATTATTCAGGTGATATGTACGTTGTTCATTTTTTTTTTTTTTTTAACAATTCAAAAATAATTGAACATTTCTATTCCTTTTTATAGTACTCAGTGTTCAGAAAAAAAAACTTAACCTACAGCTAATGGAAAGAAAAGAAGTAAAAATAAATAATAATAACGCTCTATTATATATTTATTGCCTTACAAAAACCCTCATTTAGTTGAAAAATCTATTTATAAAGTACCGTACTTGAGATAAGATGTCAATGAACTCTACATCGTAATCGAAGCGAGCCAGGAACTGCTGCTCAAAGATTTGTATTCGGGACCTGGATTTGGCCTCATGTGCCCTATCTTTACTGCAAATCAAAGGGGCTCTTTGACCAGCTACAGACCACACTTCCTGGGATCCTTACCAATATATCAATATCCACCATTCTCCCTACGTTCACAATCACTAGATTCAAACCCCCAATCCATTCGCAACTTCTCAAATCTCTATTCAAGTTGACAAACAGTTAACTTATAAGAAGGAATTGTATTTATTCTAAAATGGAACAATATAACATGATTTTACAAAGAGAATTTCTGATATGAGCTTACTATATTGGCTATTAACCATACTCTAACAATATATACTATTTCATACCACCTTCCTCTTTGTATCTGTGCTTATCTTAATCTTTATCACACAATATTTGGTATGTATAAAAAGAGTGAAAGCAGGGGTATCCATGATGGTGAAGAGAAAGCTAAAAAGTAGGATCACATATATCGAGGAAATTTCCGAAAGGTTGATGAGAGTGGATCTCAACCTCTGGGGCAGATGCGTTGTGATTATAGGAGTGTAGAAACCCGGAAACCATGAACCTCATGCGAGTAAAGATGCATTTGAGGAGAGCTTGAGATAAGCTTTAGAAAAAGTGCAGCCTAATGCAGAAATCATCTTGGCTGGGAATTTCGATGCGAGAGTAGGACGAGAAGTCGGCAGTCAGGTGATCGGACGGTTTGGTGAGAAAGTGGTGACAGATAATGGTCGGAGGTTCATATACATCTGCAAGACATTCGATCTAAAAATTCCAAAGAGCTTTTTTGAACATAAGAAGATCCACTAAAGAACATGGGGCAAGCCGGGATTCCAGTCCTCGATGTTAGATTACTGCAAGGTAAGTTAGATTTATTACAAGGTAAAGATGCTCATTTAAGGCCGAAGACGTGAGGGTTTTCAGGGGATGGGAGTTTGGCAGTGACCACTACATTCTTAGAGCCAAGATTCTCTTCCTCTGGAGGATGTCAAGAGATAGCCCGGATAAACGGATCACACATAGTTTGGAGACGCTAAAGTACAAGTTGCAACTTCTGGGTGACGTGAGTGTTAAAAACCTATATAAGTGGAGGTTGGATGAGAAGATTGACCTTTCGTATAGGTGAACAGCAAAAGAGAAGTATGGACATATGAGAGAATGTGTCCACTCCTGGCAGCTGAGGAGGTTCTTGGTGAAGAGGAGGAGAGGTGTATGCTAAATTGGTCGACGCAGGAAATAGCCCAACTAGTAAGGGAAAAGAAGGTGGCCTACAGAAGGTATATTACCTCCACTAGAAACGATGACTGGATAGCATATAGAACCCTGAACCGGAACGTAAAAGAACAGGTGGCAAAAGCGAAAAACGGCTCATGGGAGAGATGCTGTCAGCGAATCAACGATATTTTAGGATTTAATCGAAACCCGAGTATCTTGGGGAGTACTGAAAAAGATGAGAACTGCGAGAAAGGGGAATTAAATATCTCCCATTAAGGAAAAGGAGTGGGGAAATCACTACAGCACCCTCCTGAGTGAAGATAGACCTCAGCTCGTGACCCAGGAAAATTACACCGAACATGAAGAAACGGAGAAACCAGTAGAAGTGGAGCAGAGTGATGTTCAGCGGGCCCTATCAAAGGCGAAGACTGGCATATCTCCGGGACCAGTTGAAATTGCTATGGAGCTCCTGAAAGCTGGAAGCGTAAAACTGATAACCTTTTTGACGGATTTGATTAACCTTCTCAGGGAAATGATATCCCGGATGACCTGAGGCCTGGGCACATATCGTCTATATACGAGAAGGGTGACAGGAAAGTGTGCCGAAACTACCGTGGAATCTGCGTACAAAGTTTTGTTGCCAGAATTATTTGTAGGCTACTCCGGGACAAATTAGAGGAAGCGTACATGGCAATTGGAGATACTGATACCATTCCGCTTCTGGTTGACAGGGAGACCTGTAAAAAAGTAAATGTATTCGTATATATATATGGACGGCCTCGGGGCAGAAAGAAACAAGTCAATATTTTGATTTTTTTTTTTATTGAAAACAAGTCAACAAACTTTATTAAATTTTCGATTAAATTACGTAACTTTAATTAGTTCAACAATCACTACTTGTATAATAACATTTTATGTGAGTACCTGCAATTTATTTTTCTAAGCAAATTGTAGAAACGTTTTTTTTGTTATTTCCTGAAAAGTTGAGTTTTTGACTTGTTACTTTCTGCTCCGAGGCCGTCCATATATATACATACTAGCATTTGAATCAAAAAAGTTTTGATATATGAATAAAATTTGAAAAAAGTTACAGTTGACTTGGAAAAGGTTCAAACAGACTTGGAAATGATATAGAAATAAATCTAACAACGTCTTGCAGCATTGTGTTGTTAGGCAGACATGCATACCATCACCGGGGCCGGCTTTACCTTATGTGCTGGGTGTGCGGTGCACACGGCGCCGGTTCTCAAGGGGTGCCGCAAGGCGCTTCCGAAAAAAATTCATTTCATGTTGATCCCATACAAAAATTTGTTTAGTTTCATGTGCACACTCACCTTCTTAGGGGATTTGCCGTTTTTTTGTAACACCTTGTATAACTGTAAGTGTTCTATTTTAATCGCGTGCCTACTACAGGGCGCCTAGCCACGATTGCACACGGGCACATGGCCTAGAGCCGGCGCTGACCATCACACTGCCGCAAATAATTTAAACCCTACAGGGACGTTAGGGTGCCAATAAAACTAAAATTAAGACAGAGCCATAGGTGGAAGATTGTACCATGGGTAATCTTATGAATTTGTATTTGGCCGCTAATCCGTGGACAGCAGCTTTTGGTGGTATCGGCTTTCGGGTTCGCTAAGCCTTTCACTATTAGTATCGGATCATGAAACTTCAGTAACAACTAATCTAGAAGTAAATAGTGTTGTTATTTAAACCTTGTCTAACTTAATTTATTTAAACCTTGTCAATTGAGCACAGAAACTTCAAGAAATATTAAAAATAATAGTTTTATTTAATTCACTTTTGCTGGGTTTTTTTATCACTATCTGTTGGATGAGCAGAGGATAGACGTACATACACTTTCTATGGATAAGCCAAAGACTGATTCATGAGTCTGCTGTGCCGTGAATAAAGGAATGAACTACTGGATGTTATATACATATATACAATTATTTTTCCGATGTGATAAAATACTCATTAGGAAGAAAATATTTTATGAAGTTGTACCATATGTAACTCACTAATCGGCCGCTAGAGAACAGTTATGTCAGTGCCGAATTATGAAAACCTTCTGTAAGACTGAGGGGAACAGTAGCACGTTACATGATATGCAGTATTTTTGAGTAGTGCCGGTTTTCTTCCAAAGCAACGATATGCTCCAAGACATTGTTTTAATTATTTAGTTGTTTTTTGGGGGCTAGGAGAATAGGCTTTACAAGGCTTAAAGTTCCTCACGTTAAGATGAAACGCCAATCACTAAATCATCAACTCAATTTAGTTTATTCACTATTAAGGAAATTAAACACTCCAAATTAGAAATTAAAGACGTACACCTACTAAAACTAGTTTTGGCTTATGCATTACAAATTTATGGCATCCTAAACAGACTCAGAAAACGATTGTAAACATAGAACACTAGGTGAACACTAGAAAGAAAGTGGACCTCTCATCTATTATCATAGGAAATTAAATCAAATTACGGCTGAGGTACCGCTGGGTACTGTTCTTCATTCAGCCTTTCATGTCATTCTGTGTTATTTTACTGTCAGCCTCTCAGCTGATTGTCAACCGTTTGTACTTGAGAGTTAAGGATAAAAATATAAAGAGAAAAAAAAATAGGTTTTTGGGCTAGTTCTGTAATTCTCATAGTTTAGTTATTAAAAAGCGAATAAGTTCTAGAATCTCTCTCTCTCTCTCTCTCTCTCTCTCTCTCTCTCTCTCTCTCTCTCTCTCTCTCTCTCTCTCTCTCTCTCTTTCTCTCTCTGTTTCTCTGTCACTCGCCGTGGGTGCAATTAAGTGCATATAGTACCTATGCTGTCAATAGTCAATAGCGGTGACCCTGGTAATTTTACCTGGTAATTCCGTCTCATTGCCTTGGCCCGATTAATGGCGCCCGAGGCCAGTGCTCAGTGTAAAAGTTAACCCCCGCAAACTGGGATTTAATCCGGAAGCCAGTAGAAGGTAATCTACTGTTAATCCAGTTTAACACCTGTTCGAGATCGGCGAGGTCCAGCTCTAAATTAACATTCACCAGACCGGTCCACTCGTTCCTAGCCCCTGCTCCATGAGTTGGAAATGAAACTCCAAAACTCTAAGCAGAAGTACTCGAGTCTATATCAGAGTAGCGAAGCTAAATCCTGTAATGTTTGAATAAATTCTGATTTTGCATTGTAGTTTTGATATTTTTATATTATTATGTTCCGAATCCACATTGGAATATATGAAAATTTGTGAAACTGGGAAAGCTGGTTTTGAATTGTGGCCGTTTCAATACGTTCATGGTTAAAGTTAAGTGTTCTTATATCTGGTTCTAATTATTTTCTATTTTATTCTGTTCCGAGTATATCTAACAATTTTATACACAAGATTAATGGTTAAAAATAAATGAACTTTGACAATTATTTAAAGTTAACATTATAAAAACTGTACTTGGGTGCCTTTAGATTTAATGGTTTTCAAACTATTTTTTATTATTTTAAATATTTTTATTTAGAATATAAAATATATGTATACATATGTATGTGGGAGAATGTTTATTAAACATTACTTTTATTTTTGGATCTTGTTAACTTACGTCATTATATATTATTATAATTTATTTATTTCATTTTATTGTTAGATGATTAAACATTACATCTCTAAATACATACTATTTTATATAATTGAGAGATTTATAATTTTTGTTAAGAAAATATTAAATATACAGTATATTTATCCGAGATCTACACAGCAGTGAGGGGGTAAATAGGAGAAGCAGTTTGGCAACTACGCCCTTATCTCCTGATCTCGCTTCACCTCCCGTGTACAAGCAGATGTTTTCTCGCCAAGTGTAAATCAAGGACGTTAATTATGTAGGCGGTAGGCTAGAACCTTATACCCTCCAGATAATCCAGAATTAAACTCAACCCCCTTCTCTCTTGTAACGAACCCTACGAGAAAACACCAATTAAATTGAAACACTAAAACAAAAGCCTAAGTCTTGGGAGGCCGTAACACCTTGGAATGGGACGTGAATAATTACTAATAATTTGTTTGTGTTTCAATAAATTTGTTTTTATTGATACATTTATGATCATACTTATTGATTACATTGATTATTGATTAAATTAATTTTTTTATTATAATAAATATAAATTTGAAGGTAATATATAATAAACATATAATAAAGGATTTTATTATCACAAATTAAGGTAATAAAATTAATTTTTTAATAATAAATGATTTAATTATTATTATTTAAAACACAATACTTATTAAAAACATTTGATTTATTATCTGTTTTCTAAAACAATTTTCTAGAGAAATAATGAGAGGAAAAGTAACGAAATTTAACTTAGAGCAATATTAAAAAAGAAGAAGATACTTCTTACTTTATTTGTTTTATGGTCTATGGATTTAATTAAAGTTCGGCTTAAAATTACTATAAAATATTTGGTTTTGAAATTAGATCCTTCATCATTTTACAAATATGTTCGTTTGCTTAAATTTATTAGTATCTTGAGATAAGCCATTGATATTAATGTCTTTAGGGTAAAGACCGAAGAGATGTTTAGAAGAATAACATTAATTCTTAGGGTCATAATAATTATGTCATCTTCAATAAGAAAGCTTTTCTGATTAACATGGTTACATCAATGTATTATACCATTATATTTTACAAGTACATGGTGATTTAAAGAAATACCTTAGAGAAATCCGGTATGTTTTTAGTGCAGAAAACATGCTATAAGTCGACAATAACAAATATTCGTAATTATTTCTACTTCATGTTAGAGAAGAAATGGTCGACTGTATCTTCTAATTTAAGGAAGAAATAGTTGGGGGTGCAGTCAAAGAAAACACCAAAATAAGCATAACTTATTTATTATGTGCCGACGTTTCGGCCTACAGTGTAGGCCATCTTCAGGGCTAAGAGAGAGAAACAAACAAAAATATATAAAAACGTAGCAGTAACAAGAATATATAAAGTGGTACAGGAGTGAAAATAAAAATAGTGACTAGATATGATGAAATAGTGAAAAGATAAAATAGTGAATAGATAAAAATAGTGACTAGATATAATGAAATAGTGAATATATTGTTACGGGCGCCGGCAGGAAGGCGGAAGCGGAGGATTAGCGGCTTAACTCCGTCAGCGGGAGACGTTTAAATAGGATTAGTACGGTTCTAGATCGTCTTCTTTTGTCGGCAAAGGATTAAGAATATTCCAGAATTATCTGGCCCCTTCGAGTTCTAGAATGTTCGGCTTTGCCTATAAAAAGACTTCCGTCACCTCGAGTCAGTCAGTCTTAGCCTGAGAGTAGACCAGTGAAGATCTGTGATAAGTGAGTGTCAGTGTGATAAACTAGTCAGTGTTGAACCGGCCAGTGTAATAAGTGTATGTGATAGTCTCGCGAGTGTAATAAACGGTTTCTGTTTGTTACTGTGTGTCAGTTTGTGATACTTGAAGAATCTTACGGTCGGTGGACTAGTGAACTGTAAGTGTTAATTATTAGTTATAAATTGTAGTGTAATTTTAGAATATTCATAGAAACTATTGTAACTAGTTAAGCTATTTAGAATTAGTAACATCTTATATTATTGTAATAATTAAATAGGAGTTAGGCCTAGATTATAATATTTAGAATATTGTCATTATAAATTTATATTAGTTCAATAATTTAATTGTTAATAGTTTAATTGTATCCTTTTTATCATTTTGTTAATAAATATTAGTATCTTTAATTAAGGGATTGTTTAATTCATTTTAATACCCAGTAGCCCGTAACAAATTGGTGTCAGAAGTGGGATAATTGTGTAATTGCTATTATTTTGCATTTGGTCTTGTATTTTGTAATTATTGGGCTACTGTATGAAGAATGGCTTCTAAAAGTGTTAAATTAATTGATTTAAAAGTTGCGGATTTGAAGCGTGAATTGGAGGAACGTGATCTTGATTGTTCCGGAACTAAAAGTGTACTGCAAGAGCGCTTGCGTAAATTTTTTGTAGATTTAGGGGAAAATCCAGATGACGTTCTATTTGAAACTGATTTAAGCAAGTTGTCTGCAACTTTTAAAAATGAATTAGGTACTGTTAAAAATGAATTAAGCAATGTTAAAAATGAGCTAGGTAATGAATTAAGCAATGTTAAAAATGAGCTAGGTACTGTAAAAAGTGATTTGTTGGATACATTAGAGTCTAAGTTAGGTACATTAGAGACTAAGTTAATGGAAAATGTTGAGAATAAGTTAGCCGATGTAAATAATAAAGTGGCTAATGTAGAATCTAGGTTAGGGGAAGAACTGAATTCAATTAAAGACGAACTTAGGCTAAGAGTCGAGGCTCTCGAGGTACGTATGAGCAACCCACCGACGAACGACACAGACCGTTCCTCCGAGGGCAGCCTTCACAAAACCATTATGCCCGCCAATTCAGGGACGCCACCAACTCACAACACCATTCCAGTGTTCGACGGAAAGACGCCGTGGGAGGACTACATGACTCTCTTCGAGACTGCGGCTTCGATCCACGGGTGGTCGAAAGAGACCCAAGCTTCAGCTTTGTGCCTGGCCTTGCGTGGAGACGCATTGGGAGTACTGCAGGGGATGCCACTGTCGGAGCGGTCTAACTACGGGGAGCTGGTTAGAAGACTGGAGATGCGTTTCGGCCACCGTCACATGGATCAGCTATATCGCTCACAGCTGAGAAGCAGGATCCAGAAGACCAACGAGACTCTACAGGAATTTGAAGCAGACATTGCACGGCTGGTGAGGAATGCTTACCCATCGGTCACCGATGATGTCTACGAGAGCCTGGCTGTCGACAAATTCCTGGATGGACTTCGGGACCCTGAGACGCAACAAGCAGTGAAGCTCGCCCGGCCAAAGACTTTGGGAGACGCATTATCTCAGGCCATGGAGTTCGAGGCTGTCAGACAGTCAGTTCGGGGCCAAGCACGAGTTCGAGCAGCAGAAGCGGAGCCTTATTTGGTCCCTAGCGTCGAGGACATCGTGACAAAAGTTTTGGAGGCTCTCAGGACCCGTAAGAAGGAGATACGCTGTTGGAGCTGCGGCCAACTTGGACACCCTAGAAGCAAGTGTCCATCCAAGAAACAAGAAAAGCCACAGGAAAACTAAGTAGGGTTGATGGGAAGGGGCAACTGTCAACCCGTAAAGTCAAAGGCCCCGGGAAGATCATCAGAGTTGCGTCAATAGGGAGCAGAACGAACAGTTTCTACGTTGATGGGATGGTGAACGGGCAGCTGCGAAGTCTGCTACTGGATACTGGCGCAACCATGACTATCTTGAACTTGAAGACAGTCCCCGCTGAGAAGATCTTACCAACGACTTGGGCATTACGGACTGCCACAGGAGAGCCAGCCAAGGTCTACGGGGAGACAGTTGCCGCCTTCATCATCGGGGGTCAACATCTGAAGCACCGCGCTCTCGTGGCAGATATTGATGAAGATGTCATATTGGGCACGGACTTGATGATCACATGCGGGATCAAGCTGGATATGGCAAGAGGTGTGATGACGCTGGGAGACGAAGAAGTCATCCTCCGGCAGGGAAAGGATATCTACGCACGAGTGCGCTTACTAGAAGACACCACTTTACCTTCTCGGAGCCAAATCATAACACAGGGGACGGTCGAAGGACATCTACCTGAGGGTCAATGTGTGCTTCTTGAACCTGGAAAACAAGAAGAACAGGATATCGGACGCGGCGTACTGGTGGCTAGGTCTCTCATCAAGGTCGGACGTACCACTCCGATTCGGCTAATGAACCTGAACAGCTTCCCAGTAACGCTGAACAAAGGAACACCGGTAGGTGAATGTACAACCGCTACCTCAGTGGTTCGTCAGCTGCAACGTCATCCCACCGAGCTGCGAGGACTGCCGGAAGAACTAACAGGATTTGTGGACGAATCCTGCCGGGAACTCTCGCCTGAACAGAGCGAGGAAGTGAAGAAGATGATTATCCGATGGCAGGACGTCTTCGAGATCAGCCCAGGGCCACGGGGTAGAACGGATATCGTCCAGCACAGAATTGACACCGGGGATGCTAAGCCCATCCGACAGGTCCCGCGGAGGCTGCCGTTAGCCAAACGGGAGGACGCCGAGAAGATCATCAAGGAGATGGCGATTGATGGTGTCATTGAGCCTTCGAGTAGCCCCTGGATGTCTCCTGTTGTATTGGTGAAGAAGAAGGACGGCACAACGAGATTCTGCGTAGACTACCGCCTTCTGAATAACGTCACCAAGAAAGACAGTTATCCGCTCCCCACGATTGATGACACCCTGGACACTCTAGAGGGGTGTGAACTTTTCTCTACCTTGGATCTCCGCAGTGGATATTGGCAGGTTGGATTGAAACCTGAAGATAAAGAGAAGACAGCGTTCTCGATTGGGACTGGACTCTGGCAATTTACAGTAATGCCATTCGGACTTTGCAATGCTCCTGCAACATTTGAGAGGCTGATGGAAAGCGTGTTAAGAGGTCTCTCTTGGGAAATTTGCCTGGTATACCTAGATGACATCATTGTGCTGGGAAAGTCCTTCGCTCACCATCTGAACAATCTGGAGAAGGTCTTCGAACGACTGCGTGCAGCGAACCTAAAATTGAACCCGAAGAAGTGTCATCTCTTCCGAAGGCAAGTCAACTACCTGGGGCATGTTGTGTCAGACAACGGAGTTGCCGTTGACCCAGAGAAGATTGCAGCGATCACCGACTGGCCAGTACCTCGAGATAAGCACCAAGTAAGAAGTTTTCTCGGCCTCTGCACCTACTACAGGAGGTACGTGAAAGGGTTTGCTAACATTGCAAAACCTCTTACCAGGCTTACCGAGGAAAAACGGACGTTCCTTTGGGATCACGAGTGTCAGGCATCCTTTGAGGAGTTGAAGAAGAAATTGAGTAGTGCTCCTATTCTGAGCTATCCCCGTCCCGAGGGCAAGTTCATACTTGATACAGACGCCAGCAACACCGCTATTGGGAGCGTCCTCTCTCAGCTTCAAGATGGAGAAGAAAAGGTCATTGGATATTTCAGTAAAGCGCTCTCAGCTCCGGAACGCAACTACTGTGTCACAAGGAAGGAGCTTCTGGCAGTGGTGAAATCTATAGAGCATTTTCACAAATATCTATACGGCAGAAGATTCCTCCTGAGAACGGACCACGCGGCTCTAATGTGGCTGCTACGATTCAAGTCACCAGAAGGACAAGTGGCGAGGTGGATAGAGCGCCTTCAAGAATATGACTTTGAATCTGCTCATCGTGCTGGAACGAGCCACAGAAATGCGGATGCGCTCTCAAGGAGGCCTTGTGGCGAAGACTGCGGGCATTGTTCTCGACAAGAAGAGAAGCAGGCATCAGTGTTGAGGACAACGGTGGTCATGGACAGTTGGCAGGATGCAGAGGTGTCAAAAGAGCAGGACAAGGACCCGGACTTGAAACAAATGAAGCAGTGGAAACTATCAGGGCAAGGAAGACCAACCTGGCAGGATGTTGCTCCAATGTCGAAGAATGTAAAGACTTACTGGGCCCAATGGGACTCCATTCTAGTGGACAACGGGCTGCTGAAACGGGCATTGGAGAACACGGAAGGAGATCAGCGCAGACTTCAGCTCATCGTTCCAAAGAGTAAAGTGCCCGAAGTACTCAGGGAACTTCATGACGGAGTATCTGGCGGCCACCTTGGAGTTCACCGTACATTGGAAAAGGTACGTGAACGCTTTTACTGGGCAAACCTTAAGGACGATGTGTTGGACTGGTGCAGGCGTTGTGCGACTTGTGCGGCTTCTAACGGACCCATAAGAAGAAAGAAGGCCCCAATGAGGAAGTACAACGTGGGAGCACCGTTTGAGAGAATAGCAATTGACATCGCTGGCCCTTTCCCTGTAACGGATGAAGGTAACCGGTATATTCTCGTGGCCATGGACTACTTTTCCAAGTGGGTGGAAGCTTACGCCCTTCCGAATCAGGAGGCAGTCACGGTTGCGGACGTACTGATGAAGCAGCTCGTCAGTAGGTTTGGGGTACCCATGGAACTTCACTCTGACCAGGGACGAAACTTCGAGTCTGCAGTCTTCTCCGGGATGTGCGAAGCACTGGGAATACGGAAGACCAGGACGACACCTCTTCACCCTCAATCCGATGGCATGGTGGAGCGCATGAACAGGACTATGGGTCGATACTTGTCCAAAGTGGTCTCCGACCATCAGCGAGACTGGGATCAGTATCTTCACCTGTTCCTGCTGGCCTACCGCAGTTCAGTCAGTGAGGCAACGGGGCAGACTCCCGCAAATGTGGTATTCGGCAGAGAACTTCGGTTGCCTTGTGATCTGAGATTCGGTTTCAAGCCTGATGAGGAAATTGCCGGAGAGGAGTACGTCTCGGATCTACGGAAGCGAATGGATAATATCCACGAGAAGGTTCGCACAAACATCCAGGGGGCTAGTGACAGAATGAAGGAGCGCTACGACATCAGGGCTGAGAAGGGTGGCTACCAACCTGGAGACTTGGTCTGGCTACATGATCCTCGAAGAAGGCGAGGCTACTCACCTAAACTTCAGAACTCCTGGGACGGCCCGTATGAGATCGTCAAGAGGATCAATGACGTCATATATAGGATCAGGAAGCAGCCGAAAGGAAAACCCAAGGTAGTCCATTTCAATAGACTGGCCCCGTACAAAGGAGACCACGGCTCGAAAGAAGACCAGCAGGTCAGGTACCTAAACAACGTCAAGACAAATAACTCAGTTGCTCATACTAAAGTACCAGGGACCCGTGGAGTAACTCAGGTAATCTACAGAGATATCTTCTCGTTACCAGTGGAGTATTCTCTGGCCCATTGCGTTGCCGAAGATCTGAGGACTTCTCGAGGGATTGCAACGGTCTTCAGGAAGAAGTTCGGCGGAACTGAGGAGCTGGAACGCCAAGGACCAAGTGTCGGGAAGGCACTCCACCAGCCGCACGAAGGACGACACCTGTTTTACTTGGTTACCAAGCGTGCCTCTGATCAGAAGCCGACATATGACGCACTGCGGCGAAGCCTCGACGACCTTCGGAGTAAGCTTCTGAGACTGCGTGTCACTAAGCTCGCTATTCCGAAGTTGGGCTGTGGATACGACGGCTTGGAGTGGAAGATTGTCAGGGACATGATCGAACAGACATTCGCCAACTCTGGAATTGCCATATTGGTGTGCACGTTCAACCCCTGGAAAGAAGGTGCGTCTCCATCAGTAGAAGCTCATAAATGCCCGATTTCTCCGGACTTGCTCTGGGGCAGAGCACTTTTAAGGAGGGGGCAGTGTTACGGGCGCCGGCAGGAAGGCGGAAGCGGAGGATTAGCGGCTTAACTCCGTCAGCGGGAGACGTTTAAATAGGATTAGTACGGTTCTAGATCGTCTTCTTTTGTCGGCAAAGGATTAAGAATATTCCAGAATTATCTGGCCCCTTCGAGTTCTAGAATGTTCGGCTTTGCCTATAAAAAGACTTCCGTCACCTCGAGTCAGTCAGTCTTAGCCTGAGAGTAGACCAGTGAAGATCTGTGATAAGTGAGTGTCAGTGTGATAAACTAGTCAGTGTTGAACCGGCCAGTGTAATAAGTGTATGTGATAGTCTCGCGAGTGTAATAAACGGTTTCTGTTTGTTACTGTGTGTCAGTTTGTGATACTTGAAGAATCTTACGGTCGGTGGACTAGTGAACTGTAAGTGTTAATTATTAGTTATAAATTGTAGTGTAATTTTAGAATATTCATAGAAACTATTGTAACTAGTTAAGCTATTTAGAATTAGTAACATCTTATATTATTGTAATAATTAAATAGGAGTTAGGCCTAGATTATAATATTTAGAATATTGTCATTATAAATTTATATTAGTTCAATAATTTAATTGTTAATAGTTTAATTGTATCCTTTTTATCATTTTGTTAATAAATATTAGTATCTTTAATTAAGGGATTGTTTAATTCATTTTAATACCCAGTAGCCCGTAACAATATATATGATAAATAAGAAAGAATATAAGACTGGTTACAGAATATAATAAACTTAAAAAAGTGATAGATAAAAATAAAATTGTAGATGATGAAAAGAAATTCTAATGGTGATAGATATAATAATACAAGAATACGAATATAAAATAGAAAAAATACATGTCAAGAAAGGATAAAATGTAAACAATAATATAAAGGGAAAGAAAAATGAGGAGGTAAACGGAAAGATACAAAAAGAGAAGATTAAAATATAGAAAAAGGGGTTACATAGGTATGAGGGGTTACATAGGTAAAGTGTAATAATATAAGCATATATAGAAATAAAAGCTAAATAAAATAAAAGTTAAAACAGAACAAAAATAATAGAGGCTAGTGTTATTATTATTTTTATTAATTTACTTTTTTATGAAATACGTAAAAGCTTTAGTTTTTCAACATCTAGAGTTGTGTTATCAATCGAGAAAAGCAGAAAGAACCACGATTTCAAAAATGTTAAACACTATTACGATTGTACCTTTATAGGAAAATAAGGTCCATTGATAAATTTAGGATAATTCGTTTTCTGTTCCTCATTGAGGTTTAATGAGTACATTCTTCAAAAATATGTTTTCTTTAGTAATGGCTATACATTATGGAAATGGCATTAACTTATGTGAGGGAAGTGTCAGTTTTTTAATTATATGTAAGTGCGTGAGCCGAGTAAGACTAGTGATAGACAAACACCGTAAAAGCTGTACAACAGAAGTTAACTATTCAAGTGAATGGAAAGGATACCTGTAAGGATCCTAAGTAGCCTACTTGTGGCTGACCTGTGATAAATCAGTATTAGTTAAATAATAGTAAGAAAGGGTTTTAAAGTATTCAATTTATAAATTTCACATAAGTATTACTCGTTATTCATATTAATAATTATAATAACAATGACTATAGAAATATATTTATAAACACACTCATCATTTTATCTGATCACTTGTTTATTCATTAAATCTACTATTAAATCCAAAAGAAATAATTGACAGCAATGTTATTCTAATAATTATTTTATTTCTTTTCGATTAATTTTCTATTCCTTTTTATTCATTCATTGGTTAAACTGATAAATATTTTTTATTCTAGTTAGGTATAAAATATTTTTTATCAAAGAGCTAATGGTGGCATTATTCAGTAGGATCAAGAACAGTTATTACAGCCTATAAATTCAAATATTTCCTAGTATTGAATATTCATATTTATGGGTTTACAAGCAAAAAGGGAATTTCCCTGGAATAATGGCGTTCCAATCCATTTATTCGCCATTCACTGCCCCGGGCCTATTGTTAGCTTAGGGCTACGGTTTGTTCTTTTTCAATCGTAACTCTCACAATAAATATAAATATCGCTATAAATATTTTCTTATTGAATATTTATATTTTACCTTATTTCACAAAAGTGGTAAATAAAATTTGAAAAAATAGTTTTGTATATTTCATCTTGTTTTAATTCAATTACGATACACACTTCTAAATTATATCTTCTTAGAATCTTTTAATCAACTAAAAACATGTACTAAAAACATGTAATTCAAATTACATATTAATTTATTCTATTTTTTCTTTCAGATTGATACACTGTTTCTCGTTGTTCAGTGATTGGTTGAACTGATAAATATTTTTTAATCTAGTTCGGTATAAAAGATTTTATTAAATGAACTCAGGAAAGGTTATTAATTCACATTAGAAAACTCAATATTCTTGAAATTTAAGTGAACGACAAACAATACCCTAAAAGCCAATGAAAACCCATTCTATATCTTAATTTTTTTGAAAATATTCCCCGTTTCAGCCGGAATAAAACATTCTCAAATCCCTATTCTGTTTATTAATTTCTTTTAAAACAATAGAAATATTTAGTTGTTAATAGAATAACAAAAATAATGTATATCTCTAGAAAAACATTTTTCTCTCACATTAAAGGACAGTGGGTTATATATTATTTATTTTTAATAATTGGTGGCTAGACTGTGTAAAGTAAATCATCATGTAAAGGAAGCAAAACAGTTTATTATTGTTACTTTTAGATATATATATATATATATATATATATATATATGCAGTCGGGCATATGAGAGAGAACGCTTCTAGGTCCATGGATTATGGCCGTTCAAGGGCTGCTGGCCTTCTGGGGTTGTCTCAATCCCGTCAATCTGCCGATGAACCGGCGACTTGTAATGTGTGCTCCAGTATAAGCGTGTATGTGAATATACATAAATATACTAGAGTATAAGCCTTTTTTCTTTAAGAATCTCTTTGTTTCATTGCAATACAATAATTTATTGATCACGATAGTAAATCCAGTAAAAATAAATAAATAGTAGTTTCGATTCCAGACGTTAAATAATGTAAATTAACATATACTAGTTATTATATTTATCAATGCTGATTGCTTTAAAACTTATTTATGAATTCGATGAACATTAAATTATTTACAGATCCATTTTTTTTTCATTATAGCACATTACTCACACAGACTAATTTTCTCCACCATAGTCTAGTAAAAATATATTAATAGCTAATTTATTGACTTTTTTTTTTAATATTGATTTAAAAAGACACATCAAACATACAAAGTATGTAACCCATGTAATGAAATTTGCCTTTTCAATAATATATTTATTCATTAATCCAATATTACGCGTATGTGTGAATCAAAGATATCTGTTACATTAACTTGAATAGGTCTTTCTTCTGTTGTATTGCTATAACAATGTTTATCCATCACTATTCAGACTCACGCATTACAAAAACTGCCACTTCTCACATACAAGTTATTGCCAAATCCATAACATTGCGCCATTATTGAAGTAAAAAGTATTTAATAGAAATTTACTCATTACATCCTAATGATAAACATAGTTACATACACATAAATAAGGTGTATATAAAACATTAAACTACAACCGCCATTACTATAAATTATTCCAGTGGCGACATTAAGATGCAGCCTAAATCAGGACCTCCTCCTAATCTCGTTACGCTTCCCTTCTCAGTCTCCCCTCCCTCTCATCTTCAAGATTTTATCAAATGAGATCATCCATAAAGATTTGCTGAACACCTGCACAAATCTACAAGATATTTCTCAACTCAGCAGCCAAGATGTCTTACTTATGCACCCTCTATTGAGGGATTATGTTGTAATTTATTGGTGCACGGGGGGTGTTGACAGGATGTTAGGGGTGATGCTTCGATAAGATTTGTGGGGGAGAGTCATTGAACCAAGAAAGAATAAATTTGTTGGGGCTAGCTCCTTGGGATATAAAGAAAATCAATTTCCGACTTTTCACAATATTATTATTGTCTCATTTTTTTTTCGTAGAAGTTGTAGTGATTTCTTTGATTGTTAACTATAACTACTACTACAGAAAAGCAGAGTCGAGTTTATGGAAACAAATTAAACAAAAAACATGAAATCGATGGCAGAAATAATACTGGTAATAAGAAGTGAGGTGTCTCCGTTACGGTCCGTCAAGCTTTACCATGGTAAAATAAAATATTACATCACTGAAACTTTTTATAGGATAGAAAGATAACAGACACGTAGTCATTCAAAGGAAACTATTTGTTTTATAATCATCATAACTTTCCTTTGGATTTGATTTTGATGAGGAGTCGACAATATTAATGCAAAATGAATTTGTATTAACTACAATATTTTGTGTTAATTATGTTTAATAAGATTAAACATAAATATTTAGAGAATAACTTCATCAGTACTAACTAAAAATTAAATTCATTCATCAATCCACGAATAAAAAAATAAATGAACTACATAATATTGCTATTGAAATAATAATCATTATTGAATAAAATATTATATTAAATATTCTGAATTTGAAGGTTTAGGATTACGTGAATATTGGCTTATCAAATATCTACTAGCCCTCTTTGTTTTGTAGATCTCCCCTTGAAAGAATTCCACGTGGCTTTTTTTTTAGAAAACTTTGAATGATTATCGGAAATCATTACTGATGGAATATTTTTAGTTAGCATTTTGGGGTTAGATTTTCTAAATAATTTTAGGTTTTGCACGTAAATTCTATTGTGCGTAATGCATATTTTATTCTATTATTCTAGATTCTCTTAATATATGTAGTAAAAAAAAAAACTTGTTTAATTCTAAATATGTGTATGTAATTGTGTGTAATTCTAAATATGTAAAATTACATTGTATTGTTTTACTTATATTAGTAAATGAAAAGGATATATAAACTACAGAAATTATGGTTTCTGATTTGAAATAACATGCTAGAAGTATTAAAATGAGAAACAAATTACATAACGTTCGATTAATTGTAATTAGCGGCATATGCACTGGTTCCCATTTCGAGTAATGATTTTTTTTAAATACTAAATTTTACACAGCACACCTTAGTCCTTGGATACAGTGTTTAAAAATCTGAAAATTTAAAAAAAAAAAAGTTTCGTTTTGAACATATTGGCCATGTTACAACTTCATTTTATTTCCTTCTGCTGAATTTTTCTCCTACATTCCTTCATGCGTTCGCTAGGATATTTTGATCCTCTGTTCAGCTTCGTCTAGCCTTCTCTGGTGTTTGTTCATCCTGAAACCCTTCCAGATTTTTCGCTCTGCTTCCAAATTAACTTCCTTACAGGATGTGAGACTCATTAATGTTTGACTTTTCTAAATCTTTGTTTACTTACAATAGAAGAAATAGTCAAGTATTTGCTTGGCCAATTTTTGTTTATTCATTCTATACAGACCCCCAAAGAATGTCAGCCTCATCTTCCACATAGTATCCGAGATTCTTTTTATTTTCTGGTAGATTTCTTAGTTACTCAAGAATTATCATTACTTTATAATAATCTCAGTCTAATATTTTATCAGTTTTTGAACTAAAAATCTTACAATAAGCATGTGGATAACGAATATTAGATTTTAAATAACATTGGTATAGTGAGGTATACGCTTCTTGAAATAGGAATCTCGATCCAGCTCACATACAACAGGAGGGCGTAGTCCACCTAATTTTTAAAAATATACTGACCAAAAATGAATAGAGATATTGCTAATTCTGTAATATATACTTCACCTAGCATTTATATTATAATGGAAATTTTTACACTTTACAAAATTTAATGTTGTATAATTGGTAATAAATATTAATGCTTTTTAAAATAAAAATAATATTGAAATGCTAGGAAATGTAAATACGACAAAATTAGTGGTATCTCTATTCATTTTTGCGCAGTTAATTTAGTAAAAAATTAGGGTGTGGATTGAATCTGGCTATGGCACACAAATTATTTAATCTACTATCATATTTAATTTACTCATTTAATCTACTACTGTATATATATATATATATATATATATATATATATATATATATATATATATATATACACACCACAGGATCCAGCCATTCATTTACCGAGTTATTAGTAAAAATTTTGTTTTAAATCTGAAACTTTACAAAAATAATCTGTGTTGTGTAATACTCCCAAATAAATATTTTTCTTTATATCGACCTTTGACTTATTTATCCATGCAATGATTACTAGAAATAAAAATCTAAAATCAAACTTTCAATAATAATTTTTTAAATGGTAAACTTTATATACTGTTTTTTTAAAAACATAAATATCATGTTTTATATCGCTCTCTTGTTCAAGTTTATTGGACTTTAACTATTGAAAATACATTTTAGTATCGATGCCTTGCCTCTGTATTGAGGCAAATTTGAAATTCCGAGTGATAAAGCTATTGTGCTTTATTTTTGCTGACAATTTAGTGTTTGAGATTTATCTACTAGCCTAGATAACCCTGCCTAGCCTCGCCTCATCCCGATATTCATCCTCACTAACAAAGAGGGACCGGGATTATAGTATCCTCTAGGGCCCACGATAGTCACACTACGCTCTTGTACAAGTTAAAAAACTTTTTTAAATTTTATATGTTTTTAAATGTCATAAAAACATTGTGGTTGAATAACATATATTTAATTTATAGGCAAGTATTCTATTTTATATAAAGTCTGTTCTTACCTTGACTTAAATAAAAAAAAATGTTTATATAATCAGTATAGGGAAATGTTGCTTAAGCTACTCCAGGTGCTGAATCATGGATTTATTACGACTAATGCATAAAAGAACATATGATACACATAACTAGAAAAACAAATATTACAATCAATGAAAAGGTTAAAGAAAACTAAGAAATATTAGAATAAAGTTAAAATAAAAGGAATATTAATACAAAGAGAAAACACAATGAAAATATTTATATACAAGAAAAGGATCCACATAAAATAGTAGCATATTAAACACAAACAGTGACAGTGCACTAACAGTCTGGTATGAACTATGTCTGGGCGAAACGGCGATTTAATTCGACAGTCTTTGGTCTCTGAAGTTGGGGCACTCGGCGATCACAGCCATGACGATCATTAATGTCAGAAGATGCGTAAGATTTTAATTAGAAGTAACTTACGATTTGGTTGCGTTTTCTTCTTGAGAATCTTTACCTCCAATTTAACATTCAATCTGGTGCGTCTGGTTGCTAATGGCGACAGCATGCAGCTTGGTGGCAATAGGGCCTGTCGTCTTGGCGGAGGTAAAACAGCTCGCTGCGTTTAGGTTGTGACGCAATGTCTCTACCACTCTCAAGGCCGGCTAGAGTGTGAGTTGCCGATCGTAACCGCAATGACCAGCCCGGGAATATTTTAAACTTTAAATCACGCTACTGAACAAAGTCTATTTGTATAAGTTTAAAATTTTTAATATGGGCTAGAGAGCCATGAAGGGCATTTCCACCACAAGGCATGCTTGGCGAATTCTTTAGGCTGCGAGTGGGACAATCTGCGGGGTTTTCCTTTCTGCCCATGCGAAGGCGGCGGTATGATCTCCTGAATTTCAGTGACTCGGTTGGCCACAAATTTTTTCCAGCGGTGTGGTTCGCCGCGAATCCTGGCAAGGGCTACACCGGAAAATGCCTTTCTTTTAGGCATTCAAAAAAATTATTAATCACGCATACTGTTTTAACTAATGAGGGGAATTCAATCTACTAAAAGTCAGTCGGACTTCCTTTGGATCCTGTGGATCTGAAGACGCCCCTAGGGCTCACCCAGCCTCTATAAACTGTGTTCTCTTAATTGGGGGGAGCCTGAGCGTGATCTCGTTCATAATAACCTCTCTCAACAACCTTTCTCCTGGATACAGTATAGCCTCTACCATTTACTATTACCACCTAAGATCCTTGGTTTGTTATGGTACACGTTTTTTAATTACATTAGCGAGATATAAGTAATTTAACGAGTTAGCTATGCTATATCACTTTTTTTTTTCTTCTGCTTGCCATTTCATTTATGTCCCCCATTTGTCCTATCTTTAGTCTCTTTAAAATTTTATTATGAGAGCGCTTCTTAAAATAAATCCAAGTCCTAAAAGACAGCAGGCTGAGAGGTGAGCGCTGTGCCTGATCGTAAACCCAGATCGTTAGATAGAGGCCACAAGAAGCAGGGATAATGGAGCCACTAACCGAGGATGCTCTGCATAAGGCGCCCGTACTCCGAAGCCTCTCTCCGCTGATGGCTTGGCTCTGCTAGGAATTAATATTTGTGCTCCCAATTTCGAGGTAAATTTAATGCTCTGTCTAAAGGGCCAATCGGGGACTAGCGTTTTAGTCGATCGGTGTTCTAAACTAAACATCGTACCATAATCAAGTTAATTACGATTTTAAATAAGAATTATATGACCAGGTATGAGTGATTACTGGGGAGCAGAGCGGCTCAGTGGTAGAGCACTATTTTTCTGTGCCGAAAATCCTGGTTTAAATCCCGCTGCTGGCAGGACTTCGTTTTTGTCTGATAGCGGCCGGAGATGGATTATATGGGAACTAGGACCCTCCAGGGGCTCATCAAGCTTTTATAAAGTGGGTATCCAAAATAATGGGGAATGTCTGTCGGTTGAGCGTGTTGTAGGATAAATTACCTCCCTGCACAACCGTTTTCCATGAAATGGTACAGTCTCAAGTACAGAACCTAAGGCCGGTTCATGAGTTACTTAGTAGTACAAGATGAGTGATTCCCATAATAGAAATCTCAATTACAAGAGGGGACATAGCTAACATCTTGTTAAGTGCAAGGTCTTTTTTAAGACTTAGTTAGAGGGTAAGTGCTCAGGATGAGAACCTCCTGGAGCTCTTGAGGCTTCTATATAGAGGTTAACTTTAATTGGAGAAAATCCTGGAAGAATGATACAGGAAAAAGCACAACTGTTGTCTTAAAAACAGTATGTATACAGTTTCTAGCATATTAATTCTCAATTCTATTTTCTATAAACATTAAGACCGCGACCCTTCATGGATCGTAGTGGTTTAAGTTTTTTTTTGTACTTTATATTTCGTGTATTCAAATGATTTTGAGTTAAGCATGTTTCATTTGAATACGCTTTTATATTAAGTAAGTACATAAGAGATAAGTATTTTTATAAAAAAGCAGACCAAATTAATGAAATTTTCAAAGAAGGTATATAAATAAATTGCCAAGAGGAATTAAATGTTGTTCAGTAACAATATTATAATATTTGGGTTAAATGAGGAAGGTGATAGATGCCGGTGGAGACCAAGTTGGGAACCTGGAGGGATATCCTCTTAGCCAAAGCCAATTAGATAGTTTACCAACTCGGATGTTTCTTCTCCTGAAATTTATGGCCAACTGGAGGCGGCTTATAGTAATGGCAGATAGGGGAGATCTCGAAACACTCTGAGCATTGATAAGTAAAATTATTAACAAAATAAGCATGGGTTTAGTATCTACAGGGAGGGTGAGAATTAGAGAAAGATAGATTGAGAGGAAGGATGAGAGAGAGAGAGAGAGAGAGAGAGAGAGAGAGAGAGAGAGAGAGAGAGAGAGAGAGAGAGAGAGAGAGAGGGGGGGAATATTAAAAGCCATTAACGGGTTACCAAATCTACAGTTTATTGAATTCACCTGTAGCCTAAAACGATGAGTTCAGTTTTTTTGTTATGTTATTAAATTAGTTTTTAATCTTATTTTTATTTTTGTTATACCGTTTTGTTCTTAACATCAAGCCTGATAAATCCATGACAATTAAAATCTATTCTCATGATTTTGAATTAATAGGTTACCTTTTTTTGTTTTTCCCGAGCCTTGGCCTCGTCCAAATGAATTTTCCCCCACTGCTTGTCATGTGCCTTACCTTTCTACACTGAACAGATTGATATTAAAACTTGATTGGGTCCCAATTCCATGATAATCGATACGGAAAACCTTGATTGAGGTCAGGTCCCTAAAACAGCTGAGAGAGAGAGAGAGAGAGAGGAGAGAGAGAGAGAGAGAGAGAGAGAGAGAGAGAGAGAGAGAGAGAGAGAGAGAGAGAGAGAGAGAGAGAGAGAGAGAGAGAGAGAGAGAGAGAGAGAGAGAGAGGGGGGAATATTAATAGCCATTAACGGGTTACCAAATCTACAGTTTATTGAATTCACCTGTAGCCTAAAACGATGAGCTCAGTTTTTTTGTTATGTTATTAAATTAGTTTTAATCTATTTTATTTTTGTTATACCGTTTTGTTCTTAACATCAAGCCTGATAAATTCATGACAATTAAAATCTATTCTCATGATTTTGAATTAATAGGATACCTTTTTTGTTTTTCCCGAGCCTTGGCCTCGTCCAAATGAATTTTCCCCCCCTGCTTGTCATGTGCCTTACCTTTCTACACTGAACAGATTGATATTAAAACTTGATTGGGTCCCAATTCCATGATAATCGATACGAAAACCTTGATTGAGTTCAGGTCCCTAAAACAGCTGTTAAGTCAAAAGAGAATTCTTCCCCGCAGTTGGAATTCCGTCCTCCCAGCGAGGCTCGACACTTTACAAACGCAGGTGTAGAGGGAGGCAGGGGCGGGTGTGCTCAAGACGGGACGTGAGTTGTGGTCTCGCCTTTGTCTTGTCTGAATACTTCTGTCACACTCCACCAAATGAGGTGCCGCTTCACTAAATCAATGAGAAAAGTCTGTCTTCCACGTCGATAGAGCTCCTGCTTCAACACAGCCCTGGAATTTTTTTCTTTAGATTTAGGTTTATATATAATTTATCATTTATTTGAAAGAGAATGGTCGACACTGAATTGTTAGTTAGATATAATCTTCCAATAACTCCAATTAATTGTTACATTTTGTATACATACACAACTCACACGGCAACTCTGAGCTCTGCCACTGAGCTGCCTCGCTCTCCCATTTTTATTTAACTGTAGCCTGAATATATCATTATTATTTTCTTATTTACAGCATCTAATTTATCAAAAGCGACTTTTATGATTCCGATTGTGGTGAAATAGTTACAAACATCTGTTGAATATTGAACATTCACTGAAAATGTGAAATGTCACAATTACTGAAAGTCTGGTATTGTTGTCAAATCTGAATATTGGGTTTCTACGAGAATAAAAGTGATTTAAAGAAACAAATGCGAAATTTTCCATCGTGAATTTTGTCAATCCTGCTGAAGCAGACAATTAAACCCCTATAATAAACAAAATACGTCACCACAAGCAGGATAAAAAGTTGTTTTTTGTTTGCTTCTCGGCAATTAAGTGAATTAATTAATTATAAAGTTCCCGTTTGCAGTCGTTAAATCATTTTTCTTTGTATTTCGATTTCTGTAAAAGCTATCTGGCTTTATATTTTCTACTAATCCTGATATTAGCTAATTCGACCAAGCAGGGCAGAATACAATATACTTAATTTATATTTTATCTTATTGTTCACTCACTCACTCATAGACTGGCGCTACAGTCCTTACCTGGGCCTCCTCCAACAACTTGCTCCACTCAGCTATATCTGACGCAAACATCCTCCATTCTCCGCACTCCCATCCTACGCATATCCTCTTTCACATCTTCCATCCACCTCAATCGGGGTCTCCAGCGTTTTCTCCTTCCTCCCGGATTATCGCACACCATATTTCGAGGAAGTCTCTTCGGATGCATGCGTTCTACATGACCCAACCAGCCAAGCCTTCTCTCTCTAATGATCGTGACTCGCTGCAATATGTCACAACGGGGCATATGACTGTCTAGTAAATTAATACTTTACTTTGCGGGATAGATTCCTAAATTTCAAGACCTCCCGTAGACACACACTTGTTGCCCGCTGTAATTCTTGCCTTGACTTCCATTGTCATGTCGTTGTTTCTTGACAACATCACTCCCAGGTATCTGAAGGACTCGCATCCGGGGAATTCCTGGTCACTTTTGTTTTGGCATTATTTACAACGAAGCCAAGTCTCCTTGCTGCCCCCGTCAAATTCTTGCAATGCGCCCGATAAAGCTGACATTGTTCTGGCCGATATAAGCACATCGTCGGCATATGCTAGATGCTGCGTCAATCTATTGTAAATTGTGCCATTTGGGCTCGTCTTTATACATCTGATTGCTGCTTCCAGAATCAGGTTGAATATCACAGGCGAGAGAGGATCTCCTTTTCTTAGTCCCTTATTTACCTTGAATTCTTCTGAAAACTTTCTCTGGATCTTTACTCTACTCCTAGTATCTTTCAGTGTCAATCTTACGAGCCTAATTAATTTTGACGGCGGTCCCAGGTTCTTCAGTCCTTTGTACATTTCATTCCTCTCCACACTATCATATGAGAATCAATACCACTATAACACTATCCTGACGAAAATCAATGAATAAGTGATGGAGATCCACGTTGAATTCATAGGACTTTTCCAGCATTTGTCGTACGGAGAACATGTGGTCCACTGTCGACCTCCCTGGCCTAAAACCACATTGGTACTCTCCCAGGATTCTTTCCGACCACTCATTCACTCTTCTGCACAAGCTAGGGATAGAACTTTATACACAATACAAAGCAATGGAATTGGGCGATAGTTGCTACAATTTGCTGCTACAATTTTGCTTACAGCCTTTCTTGTATATTGGACAGATGACTGATTCAGACCACTCACGCGGCATATTCTCCTCCATCCAGCACTCCCATATTATCTGGTGAATTTCTTCTCATAGGTTCTCTCCGGCATACTTTATTATTTCTGAATTTATATTGCCTGGACCAGGGGATTTGTTATTTTTGAGATTCATGATTATCTCCTAAATTTCTTCCCTGTCGGGAGGCACCTCTTTATCTACCTCGTCTTCTTCGCACTCCATCCTCTCTTGATATTCCATGTCATTTCTCTCTGTCACATTAAGCTCTTTAGCGAAGAAACTAGCCCACCATTGTAGTTTCAGGTCAATGTCCCCCACAAGACACCTATTTTAATCTTTTATCTTATTGTTATTTATGGTAAATATTAATCTATGATTTTTTCTCAAACATATGTCCCATTCAGTACTGAATTAATAAGTTTGCAGTAAGGGGACTCGATCAGGATTAAAATTAATGTCCTCTGTTGGAGTGGAATAACTTTTTAGATTTTTTGGGGGACTTGTACAAGATCCGTTACTAAGGGAGGCTCATTATATAGAGGCATTTAAGGTATAAAGAGAAATATCACTGTATGAGTGTAGCGGAGCGAATATTGAATATCGCCTAGCTCTCCCCGGGAAACCTAATCTAAGCTCTAATAGCTATATCCGCAATTAAGTTGTCAACAACAGGTGACTCGGATGCTTAGAGTTCATGCCTGTAGCTAATTTGTTTTCTCCAAGAACTGAAAGTGACAATTTAATTTCTACAATCTTAGAACCTGGTTATAGCATCCTTATTGGGCGCCCTAGGGGGAAGGCCTCCCTTGCAGTTATTGAGCAATGACGTTAAGTTTCTATTAATCGATATTCACCTATACACTCTTTCTCCTTATATATTATTTATTTTTAGTAACTAAGTATTTATTTCTTGTCGTTTTTTTTTTACTGTTTCTTTTCTACATTATAACTTTATTTATTACTATCTTTGGAGATTACCTAAGGTTTGGGGTGTAGTAATTGCTCTTCACCAGAGAACCGAGATTTTGTTAGCAATACAATTTTGATTTTGGTAAAGTGAGGAATTCGTAATTATGGAACTTAGATTATTAAAATTATTTTTTATTAGTACAACTATTTTCAAGTTAATAATTTACAAGCAAACTTGTATGTATACTTTTGTATTTTCTTAGGAAACATCAAGTGAATTTGCATTGAAATACTTGTGGGCTTATGTTATGCTACAGAGTTGACATTTTGAAATATTGAAACGTGATAATATTTAACAAAAAAAGTAGTATTTGAAAAATGTAAATTTTTACACTGGGTTCGATTTAGAGGAAGAATTGGATGTATTATCCTCTTTTCAATATAAACAACATATTTCAAACTCATACACATTAATATTAAATTTACTTTGTTAATTGAAGAAAAAAAAAACAGTGGTTGGATTCCCTTTCCTTCTGACCGATTTGTAATTCTCAAACAATAAACTATTTAAATTTTTTTATAATTATTGGTCAACTGTTTTGATTTTTAAATATTTTTACTTATTTTAAAGAGAAAAGATAGGTCCACGACCGGAATTCTAACCCGTATCCTCTGTCACTCCGTTACAGCGCTGTCATGGAGAGACAGAGGATCCGGGTTCGAATCCCGGCCGAGAGCCTATCTTTTCTCTTTAAAATAAAAAAAATATTTAAGAACCATTTTAATTGTCCAACGCGAGTTATGTTAGTTTAGTTTTTTTCTTCCCCTTAAACACATTTGCAATGACGTAAAAACATTAACTTTAAAAAAAAAAAGAGAAAGAAAAAACCTTTACCATCGCATCTATTGTTGGGCCTTGGGTTCAGTACATGATAGAGATTATACTGTTTCTAAGACAACGGTTGTGTATGGGGTTGATGTTTCTAAGATCAACCGCCAGATTTTTCCCGGTGTCTAGTGTCCCGCTAGTAGCTAGTATCAACCATATAAAGAATGGATTAGCCCCACAAAGGTTTTCAGATCCCATGTAGCCCGTCCGCTACTTTTAATAGATTTAATAATTTATCCTTAGTCGGATTTTAACCCGGGAATTTCTGAACAAAAACTCACAGCTCCACACTCTTAGCTACACCGTTTCCTGATAACATTTAAAATAGTTAAAAAGAATTGCAAAAAAGGCTGAGGCATGCACAGCTCGCCTGTCTGTGTTTCAGTTAAATGTTAGAGTTTAGATATTTTTAACAGTAAATATAACAAGTTATATTAGTTCATATTGTTCATATTTTTGTTTCATTTTCTGCTTTCTTAGTTTCTACTTGGCATTGTAATTTGCATACATATGTAATTATCTATTTTCTCTCTATACATAATTACTGTAATCTTATTTCTGTTATTTTTTATTTCCTGTACTCTGTTTTCATTTTTCTTTTTAAATGTTATCACTGTAGGTAATTCGCAACTTTATTTTTATTTTTCTCAATAATTCTTTCTCATTTAATAATACATAATAATACACTTTATTAATATACCTATTCTATGACGTAATAATACCGTGTATTAATTTACTCTATGACATAATAACACCCTGTATAGAAACCTGCACTGTTATTCTAAAGGGACTTGTCCCAGAATAAATAAAGAATTTATTATTATTAAATGCAGCAGATCCATTTTTTGGACTGTAACCAACCTTTTTTTTCTGTCAACGTCATTTTACCTCTGGTAATAAGTGCTTGCGTTGAAACCTCGGAGCTTTTTAACAGATTTCACAAATATTTCATACATCTTCAACTAATAATCAATCGAGTCCAATTATTTAAATAATTTTCGTTTATCTTCGTTTATATGTTAAAAAAAAAAAAATCTTTCACATTTTTTTTTTATTAGATTTTTATTCTGCCTGAAATATACTGTCTTCTGAATTCACCGTTCTAAAATTATCAAAATCACAAGGCTTCGGAAACATGAAGATATTCCTGACATTTTACCTCCGAAAAGATGAATAATTTATAATATAAAGTAATGAACATATTAAAAATGTTAAAATAACTTATTTTATTTTTGTATTAATAGTTACAATTTTAAATTTTTATATTTTTGAAGAGAAAAGAAATGCCCAGCTCCGGGATTCGAAGCCGGGTCTCCCTCATCTCCGTTGTGGTGCTCTACCAACTGAGCTCTCCTGGTTCAGACATATTCATTCTCTTCACTGATCCATGATGGGATCAGTGGAGAGAATGAATATGTCTGATCGATGTACGAACCAGGATAGCTCAGTTGGTAGAGCACCACAACGGAGATGAGGGAGACCCGGGTTCGAATCCCGGACCTGGGTATATCTTTTCTCTTCAAAAATATAAAAATTTTAATATTTAGGCAGAATGCTTTTTTATTCCGTTACAAAGCTTTATATCTACATTAACATAGGTCGACTGTACTCCATTAAGCTAATGGTAGAAGAGAAGAAATAAAATCTGACATGATACAAATGTTTTTTAGAGGTTCCTTTTGAAATGGCTTTCCAGACCTAAATTCACAAAGCCGCTTGGACAAACTCGTTGAAATGTTAATTATTAAGTAATATATTAAGCTCTATCTTATGCCAAGCCTAGTGCTTTTAATATATATAGTAATTTATCTCATATGTGTTACAGGGTTTTCCAAGTAACTGTCTTTGTGTATGGTTTGCATGTAATCCCGTACTTACAGTTACAAACTGAATTAATTTTTTATTTAAATTGTTATATATCGTCTAAAACAAGGTAAAAATGCAGCGGCCCATCCCTCTTTAAAATTATTAACACCACATTTTTTTTTTTTAACAATGGATGCTTTGGAAGTCGAAAATGACATATATTTTTTTAAATGGCTCCAAAAAGATTTTTTTGTGATAGTGATCTTTTAATCTCTTTTTCATAAATCAATTATCTTGATATTTAATATTTAATAGTTGTAAATAAATGCTCTGGAGCGGGGTAGCTCAGTGGTAGAGTACTGAGTTGCCATGCCAAAAATCATTCAAATGCGGCTGCAGGCAAGACAAAGATGTTTGCAGCCGGAGATGGATCATGAGGATCTAGGACCCTCCTGGGGCTCACCCAGCCTCTAAAACCCAACTGAAACCCAAACCCTTCATGGGTTGTAGTAGTACAGGTTTTATTTTATTTTTTTTATAAAAAAGTTATATCATAGAATCCATTTTTTTAATAAATAAAAATAAATTTCAGATGTTAGGTAAATAATACCAGAAAATACAAAATATCAATTACCAATAATGAGAGTTCTTTCCGAGTTCTAGCAAAAATGATTCTTAGCTTACTAGGCGGGACTTTATTTAGTGCTTTATCTTACGATCCGGGCATAAAGTCGTAGGACGGATATATTTATGCTCCCGGAGATACCTGTGCACGGGGGTATCCGGATCGGGGAGATATTCCCAATGCGAGGGTAAGCAGACGTTGATACCTAGCTATTTCTCTGAAACACAAGGAGGAACCGCATTCGTATGTACATACATTATCTTCGCTTCCACCCTATTCTTCTGCTTCACAATATCCTGGCTACTCCACAACTTTTCTTCTTCGAGTAGCAAACTGGAAATCGTATTGGTGATTGGTGGGTCGAACGATCTTGAACGGCCTAACAAGATTATTAAAAAAAACAATTGTCACATGTATGAT